>PRKT01000180.1:457094-490836 GCA_003671525.1 Saccostrea glomerata | reverse complement strand
CCAAAGACCTTTAAGGAGGGAGGAATGTGGCGGTCAGCCGGGTTCGATCGCCGGTGGCCAGATAGCTCAGTTGGTAGAGCACCTGACCGGAGTTTCAGGGGGCCCGGGTTCGAATCCCGGTCTGGTCCGCTGCATTTTCTCCTCTCCCGTTACATTTCTTTCGCTTGTCTATTTTATACCAATTAACTGTTTTCATTGGTAAAGGTGGCTACGACATACCCAAGGATACAGTTGTTATAATCAACCATTATGCATTACATCGAGATCCAAAATACTGGGAAAATCCGGAGAAATTTGATCCAAATCGATACTTAAATGAAGAGGGAAAGGTCGATGCTACCAAATTGGACAGTTGGCTGCCATTTTCCGCCGGCAGGCGGATGTGTCTGGGAGAATCTATAGCCAAACCGGAAATCCTGATGATGTGCGTGCATCTTTTACAACGTTTCAACATTTCACTTCCGCCTGGTGTTGAACCAAATTTTGTTGGTGAACATCTGTCTGTGTTTGGAGCAGAAAAGCCAACGGACTTGAGAATAGTAGTTAAAGAACGAAATAATGTTGGAATATAAGTATTAAGTTTTTGTCTCTCTGTACGCCAGACAGTTTATAATCGGACCCGTTGATGGCCCGAATCCACATGACATCCATGCAAAGAATATAATATAGGCCTAATATTTTGTATAATAAACTTGAAAAATTTTAAAGCATTTATATAATGCATTTAGTGACATGCTGTTTTTCTGAGACAAAAAAAATTGAACAAGATACCAACTTCTCTATGGAGAAGTGAGCATCCCCTGCCGACCGGTCACACCCGCCGTTTGCTCCTTGTCATGATCAGGAAATAACGGAAAAATCTGTCGACAATTCAGTGTAAAAATAATGGACTAAGAATTCAAATGTAAAGCGTCCGTCAGCATTTGACACAATGATAAATTGTATTTGCTTACAAGGTCATTGTATCGACCATAGAACTTACGAAATGATGACTTAAAAGGAGACTGCCGATATTCTTGTTTCATCAACTTGTTTAATGTCAATAATTTACCTCGTTTCAGAAATTGGTCATACGTAGAGAATGCTCTTGCGTATCGAATCAACTGAGATATATATAAACTCCGTAAATGATGAAATGAATGAAGGTATATTGCTGCATGTGTAAGGGAAGTTGACAATTGAAAAGTTAAAGTCATCACGTTTATCATGTAGCTTGGTCGTTAGATTACCATAAATGTCTTTTTCAAGTAAAATATATCCAAATATGAAATAGACTCTATGGTATCTCTCATCTCAAGCTCACAAGGATATATCGTATCGACATAAGAATGGAATTACTATATAATTGTTAATTGATAATACGTTGTCGATATATCTAAATGTCGAGTTGAAAGCTATAGCATGTTTTTTCTTCTTTTCACCCATAAGATCTTGCGCAAATTCTGCTTCATATGATTATAAAAATAGGTCTGCTAATAACGGGGCGCAATCGGTACACATAGAAATTCCAATAGATTGTTGGAAGACCTGGTCTCCAAAAAACAACATAGATCAATGAGAAACTCAAGCATCTTTTTGATGTCAACTTCAGGGTACTTGTGTGAACATCAGTTTTTTTTTTTAAGAAAATAATTTTGCAAATAAGTTGTGGATCACCAATGACAAGATAAGTAAAGAAGGTGTTGCAGTTCTTTTGTTATTTTCCCTAAATGTGTAGCAGATTAAAAGAAGAATTTTTATATTGCAGAAACTCATATTAATTTTTTTCAAATTCAACAATATATAAAGCACAACGAGAAACAACATTTGGAAGGTGTGTATTGACTTCCAATTTGCCATCAAATGATGTGAAAATTAGTCTCACGGCAAAAAGTATAAGATTTTCCGTTTTTTAAATAGGGAATCCCCATTGTTCTGAAAAAGTGCCTCCTTGAAACAAAATAATTTTGATATATACACAAAAAGGCAGGAATTTTCTTCAAAACTGCCATTTCCGATTTTTGTTTCAAAGAGGCACATTTTTGAAAAACGCAAAAATTGAATAAAAATTATTCTCTAAACGAAGTGCAAAATGTGTACTTTAAACAACACTGTGAAACCATCGTGTCCGAAATGGTCTAGTGGATATGCTGGTGGACTTTCAACCGGTACTTTTACCAGAGAATGGGTTCGAATCCTGGTATGGATCATTTTGCATATTTTTTCCATATGTAATGGTAGTGCAATGAAATTATATATATTTTGAAAGAGAGAGAGATGGGGTCAAGAAGTTAATTGATAACTAATCTATATATTAGAAAAGCTGGATTAAATTGTTCACCTTGATATGCTGTGACTTAAAACTTTAATGCTTGATTTAGTTTTGCCTTGGAAAATAAAGTTACTGTATTGTTTAAATAGTTTTTTTTACGTACTGTATAGTTATTGCAAATTTGGTCTCTTAGTTAGTAGCCAAGATTTGATTTGAAACAAATAAAATGTCTTGGATATAGCAACAACAGTGTGATTATGGGACACAGTTTTATTTCATGAAAAATATTTTCGCACGATGTCTACACTATATCTTTCAAAATGCTGCTTAAGTCATTGTGCTTTTTGTTGTTCCAACCTCTTTCGTTCAAAATGACAAAAGTGTTTTGCTGTATCAAGCAGGAAATTCCCGCCGTAAACATAGAACTCTTTACGTAGCTGTATCTATATTTAGACATAACGAGGGTATTTAAATGTCCTTCTCGATATAGGGAATAATCGCGAGTTTCTGCAACACCCTCTTTACGGGATCCATTTTTATTGAAAAAGCAGCTGTCAATGATATCAAAAAGCCCAGACTTTAATTTATCGTGGGGAACAGTTGTATATAAATTTGAAAAGTTGTAAGTTTTTAAGCTGTTGAATTTGGTAAAATCTAGTGATTTCAACTTGTCTAAAAGTTCTTTGGAATTTTTAAATATCCATATCTGATTTACACCACATCTTGAATATATAGTTGCACAGTACTCTTGAAGTTTTTACTTCATTACTGTTACTTTCTTAGTGAGAAGTAAAGAAAGAGGCTTTGTTGAACATTGACTGGAACCCGATATGTATCTTTGTAAGAATTCTTATGAAGTTTCGGAATCCAGTATATATATGGTAGTTCAAATTCATTTTGTTCTTCCCGATATTAAAAACATTCAGAACTGACATTATTTTGAAAAAAAAATTCCTTAGAAAGGGAATTATGAGTATAAGTTAGATTACCATTTGTAGAATTAAATTAGATTACAAGTTTTCTAAAATACAATTTATATAATGAACCTTACAGACGAAGACGATTTTGTTACCTGCTTTGTCAGCAGGGACCAGTACGTACTGATCATGCATGTAATCTATCTAATTCTTTTTTCACTTCTGGAGTATTGAACACAGAAGGAAAGATGGTTTTCATAATGCCCCTCAATCTTAAGGTAGGATTCTTCTCTGGTTTCTGACTAGATGGAATCTTCAAAGTATATTTGTTGATATGTCTTATGTATTTAGATGTAAGAGATTTAAAAGACCATATTTCTCTTTCCTCATCACAATTGCAACTTTAAATAGAAATGGTAAACTGCGTTTGAAAACTAGCAGGGACTATATTTTTGGCGGAATGTTGGCGTATGTAAATATCTTCTTTTCTGCTGCTAAAAATTATTATAGAACATTGAATTTAGTTATAATTTTTACGCAATCAAAGACTGGACGAAATTTTCAAATGTAAGTTAAATTAATAATAAGGGACTAAAGTTTCTAAATATATCAAATAAATAAGATTTTTCACACATACTAGAACTATGTTGGCTTTTAAATGCTTCAAATCTAAGTACAGATTTGAGCAAAAAATCCGTAAAAAGTGTTATTTCTCTCTTAGTAAACGATCAAAACTATTAGTTTTTGTATCATTTTGTACCTTTATGTAACAACTTTACTATAGATGAAAATTAGAAAAAGTTAAATATAGGACGCATATAAAAAGAATTAATAAATCCTAAAAATTTAAGAAAAGTAGAGGAAATTCGGATTAGCAAATATCCATTTTATTTGAATTATCCATGTCAATTTGGTAATATCATCTAATAGGCCCTAAATGGTAGCATCTTTTTATGCAAAAAGAAAAACATTCAATCTTTTGAATTACAAGTATGGATTGCATGATTGGAAACAGTAATTTTTTTATTCTTAATGTCCAGGAAAAAGGTAATGACCTTGACCTGACCTTGCCTCTAATATTAAACGGTCAAATTTAATCTCACTGATACCATCACTGAGTGATATTGTCCTCTTGATTCTGTGAAAATTTCATTAATGTTTAAATACAAGAAATTTGAGAAGAATCCTACCTTAATTAAATACGCGATTTTAACATGGATCTGATACATTGAATTCATTCTGAAAAAAGTGTCTTCAACAGCTTAATCTTCAATAGAATTCATTATATTTATGAAATTCCGACGCCAGTTTAAGGATCAGGGTTCCTAATATTTAGGACCCTTTTGAGATAAGTTTCCGAGGTCCTCATTATTAACTATACTTACGTCACTAAAGTAAGGGAAATCGACGATTGAAAGGTTAGTCATCACGTTTAAATAAAGCTTTGTTGTTAGATAACATTGACGTCTTTTTTCCAGTAAAATAATGAAATATTAAACAGATTTGTCAGACTCTGTGGTATCTTAAGTTTTCAATCTCACCGGGCTATATTGCATCGACATAAGAATTGAAATAACCATAAACATTTTGAATTTTACAATACGTTATTGATATATAACTAATTCTCGAGTTGAACGCTAACATAACAGCATTTGCTTTCTTTTCACGTATAAGATTTTGGACAAATTCTATGGAAACAAAAAGAGATCAAGCTGTTTATAACGAGGCGAAATTGGTATGTAGTAGTTACCCCATATCACACTGTTGGTTATGTGTAGATACCCGATGGGCGTGGTCATAATGACACGAGGGAGCGTAGCTCCCGAGTTGTCATTATGACCACGCCCATCGGGTATCTACACATAATCAACAGTGTGATATGGGGTAAATGACTTGTACCATAGTTTTCAAAAATCATTCATATGTAAGTCAGCTTAGGAATTGGTCGGACTGGTTCGCGTGATTGAAGCATTAAGTGTTTGGTATCAAAGATGCATTTGGATTTTATATGATTTTACGCTTCTTCGTGTCCTTCTGAGCACGTCAATGGAATATAGGGTAAGTGATTTGTATACTATACTTTTCAAATTTTGCTACAAATTTTGCCCTATACTCGGCACTCAAGGTCATTGAGCAGTGAGGGATCTTCTCCCTGTCAACACCTTCTGCGACATGGGACCTCTGTTTATATTTTATAGGTCTCCACGTCCCACAGTGGGATTCAACTCCTTACTTCGTGATTCTAGGGCAGGCACTTTAACCACTGGGCCACGCAAGCGACATAAAAATTAAACATATCTAGGCCCGTTTAAAAAGTTTGTCTTATGTAATTGAAAAAAATAACGAGTTTGGTTTCAATGATATATGTTAAATTGATATGATTTTTTTCTCGTAAATTTCAATCGTCAAAATTACCTACTAGTAATTTGAATTTATTATTAACTTGGTTTAGCTTCAATTTCTGTAAACCTGATACAAACTTTGCCGTGCACAGTGGTACGTTGATTGAAATATTTGTTAGAGTTTATGTATATTTCAATTTAATGAAAATTAGATCTTTGATCGGCTAGATCCGCAATCGAAAAGGTTATTTAAGTACAGTAGTATACACTTGTTTTTACGTCAAGTACCAGGGTATGTTACGTGTTTCCTTTGTTGGTTATCAAAAGAACTATATATTGGAATCTACTAAGCTAACGTCACCCTGGTCATTACACTATTTAAAAAAATGTTTTAAAAAAATCAAGCGATTTCTGAAGGTTTTTTTTTCTTCACTTTCAACTAAAGTTAAAGTATTGATGACCGTTTTTAACTGTTATTTATTACAAAATATGCTGTATACAATTGAAAACTTTTACTCCTTTTTACTCTCTTAAATTTGGTATAACAACTGTTGTTGTACCATAGTTGGGTGTGATTTCTTTTGTTAAAAGTGTGGGTTTTCTGTACATAACCCACACTTTTCTATAACTCCGCAACAGTTGTACCATAGTTAGGTGTGCTTTCTTTTGTTAAAAGTGTGGGTTTTCTGTACATAACCCACACTTTTCTATAACTCCGCCCATCGAGTCGGGACAAAAGAATTATAAAACGATCATGCACGGTTTTTAAATGAGACAATGATACAGGCTTGTTATACTAAATTTAGGAGAGTAAAAAGGAGCCTGTAAAAATTTTCAATTGTATACAGCATTTAGTAATAAATAACAGTTAAAAACGGCCATTAATACATTAACTATAGTTAAAAGTGAAGAAAAAAACTTCAGAAATCGCTTGATCTTTTTAAACATTTTTTTAAATAGTGTAATGACCAGGGTGACGTTAGCTTAGTAGATTCCAATTTATCGTTCTTTTGATAACCAACAAAGGAAACACGGTACATACTTGACGTAAAAACAAGTGTACACTACTGCACTTAAATAAAGTTTTCGATTGCGGATCTAGCCGATCAAAGATCTAATTTTCATTAAATAGAAATATACATAACCCATAAAAAACATTACAATCAACGTACCACTATGCACGGCAAAGTTTGTATCAGGTTTACAAAAATTTAAACCAAGTTCATAATAAATTTAAATTACTAGTATGTAATTTTGACGATTGAAATTTACGAGAGAAAAAAAAATCATATCAAATTAACATATATCATTGAAACCACACTCGTTATTTTTTCAATTACATAAATCAAACTTTTTAAACGGGCCTAGATATGTTTAATTTTTATGTCGCTTGCGTGGCCCAGTGGTTAAAGCGCCCGCCCTAGAGTCACGAAGTAAGGAGTTGAATCCCACTGTGGGACGTGGAGACCTATAAAGTATAAACAGAGGTCCCGTGTCGCAGAAGGTATTGACAGGAAGAAGATCCCTCACTGCTCAATGACCCTGATTGCCGAGGGCAAAATTTGTGGCAAAATTTGAAAAGTATTGTATACAAATCACTTACCCTATATTCGATGGACATGGTCAGAAGGACACGAAGGAGCGTAAAATCATATGAAATCCAAATGCATCTTTGAAACCAAACACTTAAAATGTTTCAATTGCGATATTTTGAAAACTATGGTACAAGTCATTTACCCCATATCACACTGTTGATTATGTGTAGATACCCGATGGGCGTGGTCATAATGACAACTCGGGAGCTACGCTCCCTCGTGTCATTATGACCACGCCCATCGGGTATCTACACATAACCAACAGTATGATATGGGGTAACTACTACAAATTCCATCAGATTGCTATAAAACCTGGTCTCCAAAAACCAAGAAATCCAAGCATCTTTTTGATATCAACTTCAGAGTACTTGTGTGTACAGTGTTTTTTAACAAAATGATTTTGCAAAATAACCAATGACAAGGTAAAGTAAATATACGAGTTTCATTTTTTTAATAGCAGCTGTCAATAAAATCAAGAAGTCTGGAGTTTAATTTATCGTTGGGAATGATTGTACATAAAGCTGAGAAGTCGTAAGTTTTTATTTGTACATGTTTCAAAAATTCTTTGGAATGTTTTAGTATCTACATCTGATTTATATCACTTCTTGAATATATTGTGTCACAGTTCTCCTTATTATAAAGTTGCTCGATCTTTACTACTGTTAATATTTTAAAGTGAGGAGTAAAGAATGAGGCTTGGTAGAACATTGACTTGAACCCGCTATGTATCTTTGTAAGGATTTTTATGAAACTTCGGAATCGATTAATATCGTACCCATAGTTGTTTATGGATTTAAAAGAATGATGATTGTTTTCTTCTTCTGGTGTCTTAAAGATTAAGATAATTTAATATGTAATCAGTCGACAGAAGATGCTTACTCCTCAAAGGCACCTGATCCCATATCTGATGCTTTAGAGGCTCGGTTTTGCTCTGCTCTTGGTTTTAAAGGACTTGTTAATTTGAATACCGTTCATTATCTTCATATATTTCATGTACTCTTTTATTGGTTGAAATATACATGTATGACGTAGAAATCATATTTGAATAGACCACTCGTACACACTGTAAATATATATTAGAGAATTACTTGCAAGGCAATTTTTTTGTTGATTTTTTTAGCTCACCTCAACGAAGTTTGGGGAGCTTATGTAATACCCTCGGCATCGGTGTCGGCGTCCCAGGTTAATGTTAATTAAGTTTTTTGGAGCAGTTTTCTTTTTTAAGTAGTTCTATGTCCTATATTGATAAGACATGCAAGGAAGATGCTTCTAGAGTGTTTCATTGTACCAGTCAAAGTTTCAAATGCTGCAATTTCAGTAAAGGAATGACCAGGTTAATGTTTTTGGAGCAGGTTAACATTTTTGGTGCAGTTTTTGGTGTAGGTCTCATTTCCAAGTAACTATAATTCCTATGTTTACCAAACTTGCACAGATGATACACCGTAGATGCACATTACCAGGCTTGCTTCGGATGCTGAATCTGACCTACATTTTCCGGATGAGTGAACAGGTTTATGATATTGGTGCAGGTTTCATTTCCAAGTAACAATGAGTCCTATAATGACTAAACTTGCATGAATGAGACATCTTAGGATGCATACTACCATACTTGCTTCGAATGCTGAATCCGACCTACATTTTTTTGATGAGTGAACGTGTTAAAGTTTTTGGTGCAGGTCTCATTTCCAAGTAACTATGATTCCTACGTTGACCAAACTTGCATGGATGTTGCATCTAAGGATGTACACTACCAGACTTGCTTCGGATGCTGAATCTGACCTACATTTTCTGGTTGAGTGAACAGGTTAATGTTTTTGGTGCAGGTCTCATTTCCAAGATACTATGAGCTCTATGTTGACCAAACTTGCATGGATGATACATCGAAGGATGCACATAACCATACTTGCTTCAGATGCTGAATCTGACCTACATTTTCCGGATGAGTGAACAGGTTAATGATACGCAGCACAGTTAAGGTTACAAAAAGGAGGCGGTGCCTAATTTTTAGGGGAAAAATCGACTATGACATCATACACAATATACGTCATACAACATTTCTTTAAAATACCACAAAATGAGTTTATCTGCTTATTTAACCAGTAAGAAATCGTCAAAATACATAAAAACTTACTACAGCGTGTTGTTTTGTCGTTAGTTAAATCCCACATAAAAAGTTATAAACAAGTCACTGATTGCAAAACACTTGTCAATATGACGTCATTTTTCACAACGTGACGTAGTTTGTATGCAGTGAGACACAGATCAAGTAATATTTTCTCAACAAAATATCGACGATATGTATTCTCTTCTTAAAAAAAATATTATTTACAGATATCCTATGGGCCAACAACTTGAATTTAATGTCTTCTTTGCTATTTTATTAATATATTTTCTGTACATTACGTATTTAATAGGTTCCACCCGTGCATTTTAGGTCGAAAGGTGGCGCTACTGTTTTATAAGTGGTACGTGAGACGCTTTGTCTTGGTGACGCTTGAATGTTTTCGTATGACGCTAACTTACTGACTGTATAGGTAACGATATATTTCATTACAACGAAGGATGCCGCAATATTGTTGCGTTCCTGGGTGTAAAAATACAGGCGGGCATCGCTTTCCGTCTGATAATACACTGAATTTGAAATGGCGAGTTGCTATTAGACGAATGGACCAGAGAAAGCGTCTATGGACACCTGGCAAATTTGACGTTGTGTGTCACGCCCACTTCCTCCCAAGTGACTTCAAGACGACGCTATTAGGTTAGTCACGGTATTAATTACACGTTCATAGATTTTTTTTGTTGAATTTTCATTTATTTTTTTCTATGGTTATTTTTTAACTAATAAAATGAATTCCTGTTCGTGTTGCTTTGTGGTTTGTTTTCAATTTCCCAGGTAGTCCTGTTAAAAGACATGCAAGCAAGGATGATGAAGATGAAGCGGATAAAATTATTTGGGAGTATTTTAGTTCCATTGTATATAGAAAAAATTATCAAATATATATTGGGGGGGGGGGGGGGGGTAATGTCGTTTATTAATATATATATATTTACGAGGATTTTATTTTTTGGCCAAGGGGGGAATGACATCCCATACATAAAACTGTAATCAAAAAATCGATTCATCGCGATATTTAAACGAAAATGGAAAACTGGATCCTGAAAAATTGGATAGGAGTGACTACCCTATCCTATGAAAATGAGGGTTTGTTTAGGAAAATCTATTGCAAAACCAGAAATTCTGGTGATGTTTATGCATCTTTTGCAATGCTTCGACATCACACTCGCCGAATTTGGGAAACCCAATATTTTTGGTGAACATCGTGATGTATTTGGAACAGAAGCCCCAGTAAATTTAAAGATTGCCGTGAAGAAATAAAATGTAACTTGTATAACTGACTGTAATATGCTTTCACTGACTTTTTTTGACAGGAAATGTTGTTCGAAAATTCCGGAGACTTTTGTCAAGGCTTGATTCATTGATTGTCTCGCTTTGAATTATTGTAAATGACATGCTATATAAATTATATAAATGTACACATCATACACATGTATCTCTTTAAGAAATGAGATATTGTTATTGACATTTTTAAAAAAAAGATTTCGTTTTATTTATGCTTTTTGATAGTGATTACGGGTAAAATGACTAAAATGACTTAACTTCATAAAAAATTATTTTAAATTATAGAGGTGTTTAGTGCTTCATAAAGTAATAATTATAGATAAATAGATATAGTCCAATTACAACTCAGATACATTTCAAAGCTTTGAATGTTGTAAAGATTATTTCATCACTATTTTTTCTTAAACTGCATACATGTTAATCATTTATATTCATGTAATTGGTTGATAGATTAACAGGTTTGACTAAAGGCCTGTAGTATTTTTGCACCTGTTACATTAAAAGCCCGTACAGAAATTCCTCGATAAAAAAATAATTAAAACAAGACTTTTTTATTTTGAAAAAAAAATGTGCTACTTATTGCAGGACCCCAGACGTGAGACGAACCAGTGAATAGTAAACGCATTCATAAATCAAGGAAATCCACCAAAAATTCTGACTCATTGGAGACTTGGGTGAGAAGTAAGGTGCGTGGGACATGTGGGAGAAAACAGCATCCCCTGTTTGTCAGTTTCGCTTGCTCTGAGCCCTCTTTATTGATATGACAAACATAATAACGGTTGCAAACATAGTTTTAAAAAACAAACAAACAAAACAATTGTTTACATTTGGTGGGAAACAATGCACGTCAGTTAAAAATAATATATCTAGCGATAGGTGCTATTTGCAAAAAAAAAAAAACAGTAACAAAAGTCATTTTAAAAACAATAGAATGCACAAAACGAGATAGTTATACACCCCAAAGCATCAACTTAATATGTTTGTATGTTTCTTCGATTTAAATTTGAAGCATACTCAGAAAATGTTCTCTAGTATCATATACTGTATACAGGGACATTTTCTCTTCCGTTTTATTTTCGCCCCTTTCGCCCTCTTCATGATTGGGCGAATTTAAAACGGGACGAATACAAAGAACATTGCATAACTTCTTAAACAGAACTATGACTGGGCGAATTTAAAACGATGCAAAAGGGCGAAAATAAAGCGGGTCGAAAATAACCCTGTATACAGTAGGTTAGAAGACATAAACACCTAATGGAGTGGATAGAGAAACTAAACTACAATATATACGAGTTGACAGTCGAAAAGCTGAAGTCATCCTATTTGTCAAACACCTAAGTTGTAAGATGGCTACATGTATAAGCGTTTATCATTTAAACATCCAAATATGAATCAGATGTGTCTTATTTTGAGTTACTGATGTTAACCAAAATAACATAGGAATGAAAATCACTTGTTAATTTGTAAAATTGTCTCTTGTAGAAGATTTTGACCAATTTTGCTTGGTAAAGAGAAAAAAAAAGAGAGAAAAAAAACTGAGAAGAAGATTTATAGTGTCCTTATAACAGAGAATTATGAAATAAACATCCGATATCATTTACACAAAAAGAACGTAACATATAACATTTACCTCATTCATGCGAACTTAAAATCGAAAAGAAATTCGAAACTATGGGAAGAGACAGTAATATATTGGACATTATCCATTATTCTCCGTAGTTTTTAATAAGTGTAGCAACAAAGTACAGAGAGTAGTTGTTTTGCACAAATTCCTGCTAGTGTTGCATCATTTATAATAATAGACTTGTATGCTGTTTTATTCACTTATCAATTATGATAATGGAGGGATCGTTGGCAATTTTTACTACATGGTTGAAGGACAACGTTTTAAGGGTATTGATTTTTAGATTGTATTGATATTTCTAAATATTTACATTTGCAATGTTTTCCTCTATATAACACAACTGCAAGCAATATGTATCTATAACTGTATTATTATACTGTAAAATTTATGTAAACTAAATACTAGTAAATACTAGTAAGCTGTAAGATATATCGATTTGTAACAATTACGGTAAAATTGGGATATCCGTATATCGCATGCAACTTGACTTTAAAACCTTGATTCTATATTAGAAATGACAAAAAAAACAAAATAGGCATAGTCATTAAGTTTAGATACATAAAAAATATGTATATCATGGTATACATTTATCTTTATATGTAGCTATACCTTTTGAAATGAAGTTATTTTGTCTCAGAGTATTACTGTATATAAAGAACAGCTTTTTTTATATCACTTTTTCTCCTTTCTCGAATTCTTTGACTTTTCTTAAGTTTTTATAAGGATAGAATGAGCTGATGCACTATAATTTTTCATTACATTATTTTTGCAACTCCCCCTTATTTATGGGGGTAAAAATAAGCTTTGGGAAGTACGTAATATTCTCCGAAGCCGACATACGGACTTCTTAAAACCGTTCGTACATTTCTTTGTATTCATTGTAATACTACAGGCACAGTTTTTCTTTAAATATGAGGCATTAATGATCATGGCAAAATTAAGTTTAACTTCAAGTTGATTGAAAGGATATTTAGCTTATTTGTATTTGAGAGGTATTGAAATTATTTCTACAAGAACAATTATACTCATACTCCCTTTCTAAGGAGGAGATACTTCATAATCATAGTTTTTTTTTTAAATAGATAATTCAATTTTTCAAACAAGGAAATTGGATTTCAGTTACTTTAATTCTTATGGGTACCAATAGCGCTCTGTTATCAGCAGAACTATTTTTGTATTCATATGAAGCAGAATTTGTGCTAAATCTTCTGCGTGAACAGAAGAAAACACTTGCTTTGGCCTTCAACTCAACATTTAGATATATTGACAACGTATTGTCAAATAACAATGGTAATTTCCATTCCTATGTCGATACGATATATCCAGGTGATCTTGAGATAAAATATACCACAGAGTCTAACATATCTGTTTCATACTTGGATATTTTACTTGAAAAAGACGTTAATGGTAATCTAACAACCAAGCTCTGTTACAACGCACTTTGAAAAATTACGCACTTTGAAAAAAATTTTCAAAGTGCGTTAAATTTTGGGACCAAGTCAACGCACTTTGAAAAAATAAAATTTCTTTTCAAAGTGCGTTAATATGGACCATATTAACGCACTTTGAAAAACTGTGTATGGATTTGTCAATATTCCTGCAAATCTTAGGCATGATAAATAATTGAACCTGTTTGATAATTCTTTTGTGAAGAGGTCACATCAGGATATGAAAGTGAGCGATTTTGATTTTTCCATACTTAGAAAATTCTTTCTCGCTTAAAAACTTTACTGTACTAAATTCTTTTCAACTTTGCATGCATTTTATGTAAACTTAAATTTATTGAAAGTTTTCAACGTCATGCCAGTTATGTAAACACATATATTTGGGTGTAGCATAGGCATCAGTACCGGAAAGGGGGCTTACATGTAGGCACATAAATATTTTGCAAAGATATACATAATATATACATGTATGCATTAAAAATTGGGGCTTACCTGTGGGGTCAACTTTCAATGTGCTACCGACGGCTATGTACAATGTTTAAGAAAAGAGTTGGGATGAGAGACCTTCTACTCGTCTTTTTTGTCGTCTTTTTACTCGTCAGAAAACACTTTTCTGTGGCCATCCGTTCGACATTTGTATATATCGACGACGTTGTATCAATTAATCATAGTCACTTCCATTCACTTGATGGATCCCAGTGGGCTTGAAATAAGAGGCCCTACGGAGCTTGACACACGTGTTTGATATTTATATTTTTACAAGAAAAAGACGTTACTAGCTACAGCAAAACTTTTTGATGAAAACTTATAGTGTATCTATCGTCAACTTTCTTTTCTAATGTAATATACCCTTTTACCTGCATATTGGTTTTATATGTCTCCCAGTTGATTCAATACAAAAGAACAAAGTCATGCACTTCTATTGTGGATACAATGATCTTGTCAGCAAAACAATCTAACATTAAATCAATATATGCTGGCTATACTTATTGTCAGGAAGTAATTTACATATTGAATTGTCGAAGGATTTTCCGTTAACTAGTTCATGAGAAGGGGCACCTTCCTCTTTATGGTACATGTACCCGATCTAACCTCTGAGGTACAGCTCAACGCACTTTTTAAGCTCACATAGTTTTTCTCACAAATTAAGGTCACATTTTTGTAATGAAAATTATTTTTTTCGAACTTCAGTACGATGACATAGCTCTGTGTTATATTACATATATAATGTCAAGAATAAATGTCCTTAAAAATCGTTAAAGAGTCAGAATGTACAGAAAATACAAGTTACAGTTGCCTGTGTCTACGTTTCTGCAAAGAGTTACTCCTTTCAAAAGAACGGATAAAAAGACAGCTGCAATTGTCAAGAAACCACAAAAAAATCAGATGGAAATACATGTAGTTGTTATTTTTCAGACAAGAATGTATCAAAGTTCTACCAATTGATTTATATGAATCATTTTTTAGTAAATAAAATAAAACTCAAATTATGAAAACAAAATACTTTAAAAATGTAATTTGTTGTCTCTATACACAATATTAAATTATAGCAATGTGACTTTAATTTGTGCAAAAAGCCATGTGAGCTTATAAAGTGCGTTGAGCTGAATTTAATGGCATTTTCTCTGCTCCCAATTTGCACTGTTTCAATGAATATTTGAACTTGATTACTGTTCTTTATCCCCATATTTGATTAGATAATGTTCATATTTCAAAGAAGCCCTTTCTTTCCATTTATTTATATGCTTAAATGAGAAAAAAAAAATGGACACTTTAACAGTTTAATTAGCTGTTGTCATTTTCAACAGATTTATTTCATCACAACCTATATGTGCAAAAACAATCTTTTCCTTTAATTTCAATATTCAGTCCAATTCATTTTTAGAATTTTTTCAAATGCTCCCTTTACGAAATTTACATTAACCATGTATACTTTTGAAATTGTGCAATGTTCAGTAAATCATTATCGTGAGATACATTGAAGATATACGTACTTAGGCATTCTTACGTGAAGAATCCAATGTTTAAATAATTATAGGTTATCAAGTGAGAACCACTACAGTACAAGGATTAAGTAGGTAGACTATGCCATAACGTCATTTCATATCTAGGTCATGTTTAGACTATACAAGATAGTTGGTGCAATTTGAAACTCCGGTCAGGTGCTCTACCAACTGAGCTATCTGGCCACCGGCGATCGAACCCGGCTGACCGCCACAGAAGTAAAAAAAATATTTCAAAAAAACAGAGACATGCTTTCTTTCTTGCATCAGTAAAAAAAAAGCTGAAGTTTTGAACCAGCCAGTTGGTCTTAAAAATTTTAAAATAGCATGATAGCATAATTCATACCGACTTGGGTATCACAGATAGTAGTATGAGGTAAACCAAGTCCCGCAATAGTACCGAGTCGTAAAGTTTCGTATAGACATGCCTCTGTATAGGATAAAACCTGTCTGTCTGCTATTGTAGGACAACGTGTTCCTATATTTCCAAAAAAGATATCAAAATACACTATAATGCTTAAGTTGAGGATTTTAACGACTTCCTGTGAATTTGGATTCTACATGTCCTAGACCTGCTTATTATCAGATAAAATCAAAGAAATATCAAACTTATAGTATGTTCAAATGTTATTATGCTTTCCTGTAGAAAACAAAAATTAAGAAAATAAATGTTTGCTCAAATAAAACAAATTTCAAGGACCAAAACCTAGCATCCTTTACGTTCATGATCGATTAAAACATCAAAAATTGTATCTAAAAAAATTAAATTTGAACGACTTTTTACCAATTTTTTGATCGATTTCCTCTTGACATTTGGCCTGGATATCCGGTAGTCCAGATATAAAGCACAGGAACCATTCTAACGTCAGTCTGGTGGTGTCCACTCCAGCTATAATCGAAAATCACAGACGTCAACAAATTAAGCAGAAGGGAAGCAGACACAAAAATATTGTAAATGAAATATATACAGTGTTTACCGACATACCAAAAAATATGTCCGACACGGTTTGTACTAGGTAAGTGTCGGTCAGTTTTTCCATGGATTCCTCATCGCCTGATTGTTCAGCCTCGGTTTTCGTCATCAGCAGATGATCGACCAGATCACGAATATTGTCTTAAAGAGACACAATTCAATATAATCAGGTAGAGGGGGGGGGCGTAAATTTCGCTAAAACAGTGGTATAGTGTATATCGCTATTATAAAATGTTACAGAAAAATGAATTGTTTATTTGCAAAGTCATTCATTTTGTCAATTTCATGATCGACCACCACTTTCTTGCCACGTACAAGGACACATACAATAAGTATATATTTTTTTATCTTCATGTTACGTTTTACATATAAGGTTATCAATTATTCAAATGAAAAAAATGGGAATATATGAAAAATATATTATATTATTATTGCATGTAGTTGAGTGTTTCATTGAAAATTTTCATTTCGAGGGGTGAAAATTTTCAATGTTACACTCAACTACATGCAAAATTTATTCTATTATACTGAACAGGTTGGGGGGAAATTTGTAAAATAACCGAACTGTTGACTGTTTTACATGATAAGTGGATGAAAGAAAAGTTTCTTTTCAGAGCAAAACTCAGTTCAATGTAAACCAATAAGAATTTTTTGTGACCAAATCAATTGAAAAAAAACTTGTATTACGTACTCTGTGATGTCACACAGGGAAATTAGATAAAATTTGACATAGTTACTATCACAACTGGCATAAATAATATATTTTGTACATTAATCCTCTGTTATGGCAATTTATCTTTTGTAAATTTTGACTGAAATTTTTATCAGCAGAAAATAAGGATTATATATATTTATGAAAAAATACTTTTACAACACAAATTATATAATGTACTCATTTGAAAGAAAGTTCTTTGCAGTAAAAAGTTTGTAAATTATTATTATTTAATAATTCTTGATGTACTAGATGTACCAGTTAAAAGATTCTGTTTATTAACATATCATGCATAATACATTTACCTAACAAATAATTCTTTTTTTCAGATTCATTTAAAAGAAGTTGTATGTGGTGTGCATTGAAATTTTCATGGACTACAATTTACAAGAAGTAGGATATAGGCAATGAAATGAGAATATTCCATGCGTTTCATTTACAAGCACATGGATGAAAGATTTTAGACTGAAGTGCGTTAAAGTGGATAAAAAGAATCAAAAGAACCGAAAATGCCTTCAAAACTACTTAAACTAAAATACATATCTTCTATTTTAAAATAGATTGCCGCTTAAACTTGCATCTCATTTATAGAAATCAATTTTTATCTTTTGAAAATGAAAAACTCATAAAAATATTTGGTAGGACTATCTTATCAATGCAACAAAGATGATGTAAAGAATATCATGTTGGAACCTTGAGCTGTCATTTTCAGTATATATGTATTTCTGTGTACTTGATACAATCAATTACCAAGTGCATGTATCTATATCTTATCGTACTGTATCGTACGGAATGTCAGGACAAAATAATCCATTCGTGATATGAAACAAATTTATCATCATTATTTCTAATCTCACTGTTCTTGGTCTTTATTCTACAAGTGAATAACTTTAATGTACAATTAATGTACATTAAGGAAAGGTCTCCACAATGCATGTTACATTTTATGTGTAATTTATTTAGAGTCATTAAATGCTGCTCCATTAAATACTATTTACATTCACATTGCACTGACAATTTTTGGTTTGGGATAATATGAAAACCAACATCATTTCCGTGAACAAAATCAAATTTGAATGTCGTTAAATTACTCTTTGCAGGGTCATATGTTTAAAAAAAAAAGGAAACTGAAGTTTTATATGGACAGCAAAACAATGGAGTGATTTCGACGACAAATAACACAGGAATAGTAATGTATCAATTATCAGCGATTTATAACTTTTGATTGTTCTACAATTTCCACAAGAATTACCATAGTCAACATTTTAACATTAAAAGTGGAGGCTACCCTATGTTTGCAATTAGATAAACAGTTTAACGGGGAAAAAGCAATAAATTTCTGTTTCCAGTATTTCAAAATATAAAACAAATTCTTGACAGCCTACAAATTAAAATAGAATTAAACAATTTCTTAAACAACGTCCACTATGTGAAATGCATGTCTCAGTTGAAGGCTTAACATGCATCCAAATGTATAAGAAATGCATGACTATAATTGTACAACAAAAAATAAAACAGCTTTCTGCTCAAATTACTTTTAGTATAAATAAATCTTTCTTTTCAGTTCCGGAGAATGGCCTTACCACCAAGTTGTACATGACTGTACTTAAATTCGTTGCAAATAAGTTTGTCTGCATGAAACAATATTCTTTTTAGGAACTATTTCCTTCTGCAATTTTGAGTTTGACCTCTGTGAGTGGACACAGCTGACAGATGACGATTTCGACTTCCAGAGAATAAAGGGACCAGGCCCCAATGCCAACTTTACAGGCCCAATGGCTGACTACAGCAGTGGAAATGGTATTCAACAATCCCATTCTAAAAAAAATGATTAAAATGCTGTTCAAATATTGATTGTTTTGGAAAAAATATGAATGAATGGAAGCAATTTCGTAATTAAATTTTCATCATACGATAGGTTACTACATCTTTGCCGAAGCAACAGGAGAACATAATGAGGAAGCTCGAGTTATCTCCCCTACTTTGAAAGCCGGTGAATACTGTCTCCGATTTTACTACTTCTTGTACGGCCAAGATATCCATAAGTTCAGAATTAACACAAGAGTGGGAGCAGTTGATACCGTCCTAGACTCACTCGAGGGGAACCAGGGAGGAAGCTGGCACACGTACTCTAGAAATATCAAAATGAACACAGACTTCAAGGTTCGTTTTCTTTTCCGCCATCATTTTCAACCTAAATTGGAAGGATTAAAACGGAAAATCATTGCCCCAAAACTATTTTTCATAAATGATGTATAATGGTAAATAAAAGGTAAAAAAAGAAAAAGATGTTAAATCATAGAAGAGTCAATGAATGAAGGAATCCTTAAGGAAAATACTTGTTCATTACTTATTTGAATGAATGGAATATTCAGTGACCAATGCTCAATTATTCTGCAATTTGTTTTCTTTTCAGATATTCTTGGAAGCCATCATTGGAGGAACAGACAACGGGGATATGGCATTTGATGATGTCTACATCCTCCGTGGTCGCTGTATAGAGTAAATAAGATACAGTTGAATTTACATTGGGATTTATTAACGTCCCAAATTACTTTTATTTCTTTGATCAAAGTTTTGTTTTCTTTGCAGTAACATTCATTGATAGAACTCTTAAACCTTTGTGTTAAGTATTTCTTTGTGTTACCGTGATAGTTAGGGGATGTAATAATGTCATCATATCGTGTACATTTTCATCAAATACTATTTTATACATATCTTTGTTTTAATAAAGATGAAACGTGTATGTGGTTTTGGTTTTTGATTCCTTCATCCTTTGTGAAGATTGTGGTTTTAAATGCTCTCCTCAATGGCAACTGATCAAACCTGAGATGTTTCGGAGGTCCGCGACTGCTCTCTTCCTATTTTGTATTGTTTAATGGACATTTGAAATTGAAAACTGCTTTTTCACAATATATTTCATCCTTAATAGTGAGGATAAGCAAAGTTAATAAAATAACAGGATTTTTTCTACACAAAATTTCATATTTCTTTGGCTTGCGTACAACAATTGTGATTCCAGACTTACAAATAAAGAAGACAGTGCATAAATCGTGCACGTGGTTAAAGGCATTGTACTCAGTTGGAACAAAAATATTTGTTCCCACATTTTCAGAAAACAAGTCACTGGATCCAAAAAGATCTTTGTTTTTCTATTTGAAGAAAACAGAAACTCATAGAAAAAAACTGAAAATAGATTGCAATATATTATTTTTGAGTTTACTTGAGCCATATCAAGCTGTGACATCTCAGACCATTTCAAAATGGATTGTTCAGACTTTACACATGGCTTATGAAAACAAACAAAAATCTAAAGTGAAAAGGGCATAGTACAAGAGCAATAGGTCCTTCTTGGGCTTTATTTAATGGTGCATCAATGAAGTCAATTTTAGATTCTCAAATTGGAGCCAAGAATCTACTTTTAGCAATTTCTATCTGAGAGATGTAGATGACAGCGTACCAGTTCTAAAATGTTCTGTAAATAATTAATTATTTGTTTACTGTGTTAATAGCTTTTGTTGTTAGAGATGTGATCATCTCCGGCGAGTTGCGATTGAGAACATTTGTTGTATATAGTCTCCAATCATTCATTATGTGTATATAGTATTTGGTGGATGACCTAACTAATGACAGATGAAAATTGCTGTTCTTGAGATTTTGTTTTTGAGGTAAGAAAATTTTTCTTTTACTCCATTCATTTCCGATTGCTTTTGAATCTGATTTTACCTAATGTATATTAATGACTGGTAAGTATAACGAACGAAATAAAATTGGAAAATTTGTTATCAAGTTTCAATTTTATGAGTGAGTTATACTTACCAGTCAACTTTCCCACCTTCCACCCCTAAGAAAAAATTATATTTGGAAGGTGTATTTTCATGTAGGTTGGGAACGTTCTGTTGCCCGCCTATATGAACTGATTTGGGCAAGCATCTGAGATGTGATCTCGGTCTTATAAGTGTTTGAATCTTATTCTTTTAAACGCTTGCCCGCGAGTTATGACGTTAATAAGGGGAAGATATCCTAATGTATATTTATGACTGGTAAGTATAACTCACTCATAAAATTGAAACTTGATAACAAATTTTCCAATTTTTCACATCATTCGAAGAACCTCTGGTTTGCAGTTGCCCATAAACTTAATACATAAATAGACAAAGTGATAAGCTGAAATAAGTAAAATATTATGAATGTCCTGCTTGTTTTAGTTTTATCTCAGGATTTTTCAAGTTTGACCAAATCTTGAAAAAAGAAAAGCCACAAGGTTTTGCCATTGTTTGACAGAGCATTACAAAATGCATTATATTTTTGCAACATTATAAAGATGCAAATTTGAAATGCCAAATATTTAGTTTTAAAAAATATAATAATCGCTTTCAATTCTACACAGGTTTTATAAAACGGTAAACAAGTGTAGTTCTGGGAAAATTGTTAAACACAGCAATATTGCTTAAAAATCTTGTATTCCTGTCTCCATGGTAACAAATCTTGCATTCCTGTTTCCATAGTAAAAGAGAATGGTTAGGAAAAATATTTAATATTACTTTCAACTTAAGGCGATAGTTTCAGAAAACCTGAGACATGCTGTGGTTAGTCTACATGTACTTCAAAATTGTCAATTTTACAAATTTCCTTGAAATATGGTTGGTATTGAAACTGGAGCGTCTGTGTGCCAGTCTAGTGTTCTACCAATTGAGCTTAGACTATTAGGAAGCCATGAATCACACATTATTAGACCCCCCCCCCGAGAATGAGATGACCTCATCTGTTTCGGAGTGTGGGCGAAGTTCTGGAGGCGTGGGCAATCACTCTATCCTACAAGAAAATACCCAGGTCCCAACGTGGGCGCCAATGTAACAAATACATTTTTGTACCCCTTCTGGGGATCGAAAGCGGGGCCTCTGGCTTGCAGGTACAGTGCTTTACAAATTATTGAGCTAAAGGATTAACCCACTAGCCCAAGTGTAGAATGAAGCCGTGAATCACACATTACCACAATGCTACAAATATGCAGCTTACCCTTAAATTGATTCCAAAGCCAATGGTAAAAATAAAAACTCTAAACCTATACAGAATTATATTCCTAAAGATGAGTTAATCATTATGTAATAGGTAAACATGACTTTTTGTACAAAGGAGTCTTTTTTTTTATTCCTCCCTCACACACCCCATTTTCACTTATGATGAAAATGCTAAATCTTTTTAGGATACAGGACATCAAGTTGACCACACGCACGGACCAGGGTAACAACAATATACCTACACCTTCTTTTAGAGCTGATATAGTATAGATAAATGTTTAATCGTAAAGTTTGTACGTGAAATGTACTCAGTCACTTGTACTTAAATGCTGTACTTCATGCATGATGTTCCCGAACCTTTCCAAGAACACAACATTATAAGACAATATAATAACGTCATAATATACGTAAATACCTTTATTTCATCACATAGTTTATTTACTAGTTATTAAAAATATATAAAATTGAAATAGCAAAAAACATACTTATTTCTACTTATCTGGAATTTCGATAAATGCATTTTACAAAGACATTAACCTTTTCTGAGTATTCTAAACAGCTGATGTCCGAGTTAATTTGTTCATTGTAACCTCGGTTACCCTCGAATCGAGTCATCAAATCGCACGAGATAAGACAGAGGAACCTCATGATAAAATGATTTCCATTCCAATATAAATACCGTCTCTCTAGATACGGTGTCGGTAAATTAATTGTTTCTTGTGAATGCGCATGTGCCTTGAAGACTTATAAAAGGGTAGAGTTCTTTAGATAGAGTGCCACATCGTCATCATGTTGTCCACTACTAACATCGTCCTTCTCATCGTTGCTGTCGTTGGTGTATTTGCGCTCCCCGGGGTAGGTTAATCTACTTTATTTTCTTTAATTTGAATAAGTGCAAAACTTTTGCAAAGTGAAACACGCTTCTTAATTTCAATTTCTCTTTGGCTAAAAGCACGAACATGTGTCTTCCTTTATGTAGCATACATATGCATATGTATTGCAAAATTGTATTGTTAATCTTTTGTTTAGCATCTGAAGATTTTACATTGCATTGATTGTGCATTCAAATGTTCTCAGAAGCGCAACGATATTTTTGAATTGTTCTTGGAATTGCAAAAATCCTTGTTGCAAATAAAGTTTTCATGTTGCCATAGAATTTGAAATAGTGTAGTAGTTGATCTGAGAGTACTTTTTCCCAGAATATAATGTTAATAAAAAGGTTTTAGCACAGTGAAAAAAGAAATGATTGTTAATTAAGTATTATCGGACTTTATTTTTTGCTGAATGTACGGTTTCCTAAAATAGGAAGACAGGTAAAATATAGACCATAGCTTAGAGAATGTTTGCAGGTAAAAGTGAATGAGATACAAAATAGATAGGTCGCTACCTGTATCGCTACTGCAATAAGCGTCGAGATCAAACGAGCTTGGTTGGATACACAAAATTTCGACAAACAAATATGCCATTCAAATATCTAATATTACGGTCACCCTAAGTCTTGAAGAAGAGAATCTAGGTCACGAAAAGACAACGTGTTCTGACCTAGACGCTTGGTCCCGTCTTATCATCAGAAAACCTGAACCACAAAGGTCGGAACACTTGTAATAGTCGTACAAAAGTTTTAAGCTTGTTCCATCAATAAAATTAGGAAATTCAACTGAAGAATTTCTCGCATCCTTTCAAAATAACTTGAAAGTAATGAAGTATTAACACTTTTCAAAGAAACTCAAACCGAAACAGCATATTTGATGAGGCAAATGAAATTTTAATTTTACTAAGGAATTTTAAATTTATGTTTTTTTTAATATATTGTGTTTTCTTTCAACAGCAAAAAAGAAACATCATCACTGACAGCAACCGGCTATGGGCAAATGGAAAAGTGCCAGTTTCCTTCGATTCCAGTGTTGGTAGGTTCTGTGCAAATTTATCCCTAATATTTTAACTTCTTGGTACATGTTCTTCTCCTAAAAATGTATTCGACTAAGTACATGTATACACATAATAATGACATAATCTAGCATAGCTTAAATTTGAAACTTATCTTTAAAGAGGTAGTTTTTAACATATCCTGTGCTGTTTTTCAGTTGGTTCAATGAAAGAGAAGGTACTTGCAGCCATGCAGGAAATCTCCTTTTCAACACATTCTAATGGTCAGACATGCGTCCAGTTTGTCCCAAGAACACAAGAGAAAGACTATGTTGTCTTTACTTCAGTTGTTTAGTACGTATCGATATTTTCCTTTTGCAAGAACATTTTAAATATATCGTGTAGTTGATAAATAGAAGTTAACATAATTAATTGGCTATACTCTTTTCGTTCAAGATCTATGTTACTGCTAACCAGATGCTTTTTATTACTAATGAGCTTACTTTGAGGTTCATTTGAACAAAAATGTATATAACCACTTAATACTTAATATATTGCCCTACAATGATTTTCAGTGGGTCAGGGGATAGTTTGCCAGGCAAACTTGGTGGAGTCCAATATGTCCATTTGTACCAGGATGCTGCTAAGGCTGACATCATGCAGCTCATCATGTATCTATTAGGATTCTTCAATGAATTCCGTCGTCCAGACAGAGACAGCCAAGTTATTGTTCATACCGACAACATCGCCCCAGGTTAGGAATTATATCTTGTTGTTTCCACTCTTTTCCCTTAAATATCTTGCTTTCCTTCAAACACAGAAATATCGATGAAGCCATAAGTAATGTATTTTGAAATGATAATCCATACTGCGAAACAACGATCAAAGTTGTCACTAAAATTTACCATTTTACATTTGTGATTTTCTTTATGCCTTTCTGTTTGAAAATGCACTGATTTGTTTTTATTTTTTCTTGCAGAATACAGAGGATTTTTCGAAATTACAAATGATACCACCTTCTTTAACTATCCATTCGACTTTGAATCCATCACCTTCTTCTTCCCATACGCCTGGGCCATTGACCCATCCAGACCCACACTTACACCTAAATACGACTCTGTTACTATCCCATACAAACTCTCCCTCAGCAAATACGACATTCTGAACATCCAGAGAGAATACAAATGTGGAATTGGTACGTATTCTGTCAAAAAATGTGGCTTCCAATAAAATTTCAGAAATTTTGTAAGAGTAGTGGACTTAAAATTTTTTTCTATTTTCAGAGAACGGAAATCAGATCGACCTTTTGGACGGTATGTTATTTTTATCACTGAAAATATCCTTTTGCAAAACAGACAAAACTGTCCAAAATTGTCGAAAATACATGACTGTACTTAAATTCGTTGCAAATAAGTTTGTCTGCATGAAACAATATTCTTTTTAGGAACTATTTCCTTCTGCAATTTTGAGTTTGACCTCTGTGAGTGGACACAGCTGACAGATGACGATTTCGACTTCCAGAGAATAAAGGGACCAGGCCCCAATGCCAACTTTACAGGCCCAATGGCTGACTACAGCAGTGGAAATGGTATTCAACAATCCCATTCTAAAAAAAATGATTAAAATGCTGTTCAAATATTGATTGTTTTGGAAAAAATATGAATGAATGGAAGCAATTTCGTAATTAAATTTTCATCATACGATAGGTTACTACATCTTTGCCGAAGCAACAGGAGAACATAATGAGGAAGCTCGAGTTATCTCCCCTACTTTGAAAGCCGGTGAATACTGTCTCCGATTTTACTACTTCTTGTACGGCCAAGATATCCATAAGTTCAGAATTAACACAAGAGTGGGAGCAGTTGATACCGTCCTAGACTCACTCGAGGGGAACCAGGGAGGAAGCTGGCACACGTACTCTAGAAATATCAAAATGAACACAGACTTCAAGGTTCGTTTTCTTTTCCGCCATCATTTTCAACCTAAATTGGAAGGATTAAAACGGAAAATCATTGCCCCAAAACTATTTTTCATAAATGATGTATAATGGTAAATAAAAGGTAAAAAAAGAAAAAGATGTTAAATCATAGAAGAGTCAATGAATGAAGGAATCCTTAAGGAAAATACTTGTTCATTACTTATTTGAATGAATGGAATATTCAGTGACCAATGCTCAATTATTCTGCAATTTGTTTTCTTTTCAGATATTCTTGGAAGCCATCATTGGAGGAACAGACAACGGGGATATGGCATTTGATGATGTCTACATCCTCCGTGGTCGCTGTATAGAGTAAATAAGATACAGTTGAATTTACATTGGGATTTATTAACGTCCCAAATTACTTTTATTTCTTTGATCAAAGTTTTGTTTTCTTTGCAGTAACATTCATTGATAGAACTCTTAAACCTTTGTGTTAAGTATTTCTTTGTGTTACCGTGATAGTTAGGGGATGTAATAATGTCATCATATCGTGTACATTTTCATCAAATACTATTTTATACATATCTTTGTTTTAATAAAGATGAAACGTGTATGTGGTTTTGGTTTTTGATTCCTTCATCCTTTGTGAAGATTGTGGTTTTAAATGCTCTCCTCAATGGCAACTGATCAAACCTCTGATGTTTCGGAGGTCCGCGACTGCTCTCTTCCTATTTTGTATTGTTTAATGGACATTTGAAATTGAAAACTGCTTTTTCACAATATATTTCATCCTTAATAGTGAGGATAAGCAAAGTTAATAAAATAACAGGATTTTTTCTACACAAAATTTCATATTTCTTTGGCTTGCGTACAACAATTGTGATTCCAGACTTACAAATAAAGAAGACAGTGCATAAATCGTGCACGTGGTTAAAGGCATTGTACTCAGTACATTTAGCATACATTTTTTTATGGCAATTTTTCCATTTTCGAGTTTGTGTAATTATGTTTTCATAAATGAAATAATTTAACAACATTATTTCACATGTAACGAGTTGAATAAATCTTCATCGATATAGCCAAAATATTGAGTTTATAAATACAATTATAAAATGCAACATTGTGCAGTACAATCTGCATACAAATTGTATAATATTTTTTATGTATTCTTATGCTTATAGGTAAGCTCACCGCAGCTTGTTTTTGCTAATTCTGTATAAGTAAAATAATACACTTTCATAGAGATGAATAATGTCATTTATTCAAATGACGGTATAAATGTGAACAATTTAACAAACAAGAAGGGGATCAGATTCACAAGCTTTGATTAGCAGTTATGTAAAATATGATAATGTCTGATCCCCCAAAACTGACTAGAAAAAAGTATCTGTAAGACAAGAAAATCAAATCATCATATGAAAAAGTTAGCAAAAAGATGGCACATCAAAACAAAATAGGCCAAAAAAAATATCTGTAAGACAAGACAATCAAAACATCATAGAAAAGGTTAGCAAAATGATGGCTCATCAAAACAAAATAGGCCAAGGATAGTAGTGAAACAAAATACATAAAAACAGTATAAACTAATCAAAATTAATATATGATTTTACATGACACATTAATACCCATTTTAAGGGGTAAGAATGCAGGGGTGGAGGAGGGTCTTCAAAATAGCCGTGCCTGATGTTAGCGTGGTCAGCATGCGGGTTATCACAATACAACTGAATGACTCGCTGAGCTGACCACGTGACCTTACACCTTCTATTACATGTAATCCACCAACCAAGGCGTGGATTTAAGAATTTTCACAATTTTCCCAAATTCATCCTACCGGAAAATTCCAACTAAGTTATCGCATTCAATACATAAATACAATTATTATTCTAAAAATTGTTGTTTTATGTATTCTTATGCTTATAGGCAAGCTCACCGCAGCTTGTTTTTGCTAATTCTGTATAAGTCAAATAATACACTTTCATAGAGATGAATAATGTCATTTATTCAAATGACGGTATAAATGTGAACAACTTAACAACCAAGAAGGGGATCAGATTCACAAGCTTTGATTAGCAGTTATGTAAAATATGATAATGTCTGATCCCCCAAAACTGACTAGAAAAAAGTATCTGTAAGACAAGAAAAATAAAACATCATATGAAAAGGTTAGCAAAAAGATGGCACATCAAAACAAAATAGGCTAAAAGATGTGACATGCAAGTTACATCCATGTTATATTTAAGGAATAACTGTCTTATTTTTCGAATTCATGAAGTGATCAATGGATTGGCTTGTGTGATAATTTGCATAAACGCCGAAGGCGTTTATGCATGAAATTATCACACAAGCCAATCCATTGATCATCTTCATGAATTCGAAAAATCTGACAGTTATTCCTTATATTTACATGCTTTGATTCCGCCAATCCACGGGCTCCAAGCCTGCTTCTCTCTAGGTGTTGTCCCGCCCTGCACGTGGTTTTTTTTGGGACCGCGCCAAAACATTCATGAGGAAATCAATTACATTTACAATTGGCAATTTTATCTCGGACAAAGACATTGGAAATGTAAATATTGTATAATATGATATGTATAATCCAGAAGTGGAGAAATAGTAGATATATTACATGATCAGTACGTGCTGGTCCCTGCTGACAAAGCAGGAACCAACCCTGTCCTCGTTTGTAATGTCCATTATATTAATGAACTTGGATTCAATTCTACAAGAAGTGGTTACCCAACTTATAATCATAGGTCCCTTTATACGGAAGAAATTCTTAAAAATCAAATATCAGTTTTGAATATTTTTAATATCTCAAAGAACCAAAATGATATTTAACTACCATATCTATACTGGATTCCAAAACTTTAAAAAAAATTAAGAGTGGTGAAGGGAAAACTTTAAGAGCATTGTGCAACAATATACATGTACATAAAAAGTGGTGTAGATCAGATGTGGATACTTTTAAATAATTCCAAAGAATTTTTGAACAACTTGAAATCACAAGATTTTACAAAAATCATCCGCTTAAAAATTTAACTTGATTTTTCAACTTTATACACAACCATTCCATACGATGAAGTAACGTCCAGGCTTTTTCATATCATTGATAGATGCTTTTTTGAATGGAACTCTTTAATTCACTTACCTTGTCATTGGTCATTTGCAAATTTATTTTGTTAAAAATCATTCTGATTGTATACACAAGTATTCTGAAGTTGACATCAAAAAGATGCTTGGGTTACATGTATAAACGTTGTTTTTTGAGACCAGATCTTCCAATAGATTGGAATATCCATGAATTCCAATTGCGCCTCCTTAGTCATGTTAGTAGCAGACCTATTTTTGTTTTCATATGAAGCAAAATTTGTCCAAAATCTTTTGCTTGAAAAAGAAAAAAAACTTCCTGTTGTCTTCAACTCGACATTTAGATATACCGACGACGTATTGTAAATCAAATTGGTAATTTCCATTCTTATGTCGATACGATATATCCTGGTGAGCTAGAGATAAAAGATTCTACAGAGTCTGGCACATCTGTTTCATATTTGGATATTTTACTTTAAAAAGACACTAATGGTAATCTTACAACTTCTGATTACCTCTAACGACAAGCTAGGGCTTTCATATTTCAATTGTGTAATACGTAAGCCAATGCTTTTCTTCTAGAACTTATTTGATCTCGTCACCTTGGACTAAATGACCCTCTTTTGTAAAATTTTACTAAACTTTAACTTTGGCAAAACCTTCTGAATGGTTGTGGCTAGGGTTTTCATACTTCAAGGTGTATTTATTTACTTGTGATAAGTCTTTTCTTTCGTTATAGGTACTTTTGACCTTTTTTCTTGTGACTTCCATTGTGAAGCGAAACTTTTGCCCTTTGACCTTATCCTTAAAATTTGATCTTTTTTTTTTATAATTTGTCAAAATTTAACTTATGAATATCAGTGCTAAGTCCTTCTTATATTCAAGGCACTGGTTTCTTGAATTGCATCATCAAAATACAACCCAACAGGTAATGGACACCTGTTCAACTCCTCTTGGATATCTACATCTCACCCAACAGGTAACGGACACTTGTCCAATTCTTCTTGGGTTTCTTGAATTGTTTCATCAGAATACCACCCAACAGGTAATGGACATCCGTCCAACTCTTCTTGGATATCTACATCCCACCCAACAGGCAATGGACACTTGTCTAATTCTTGGGTTTCTTGAGAATCTCCTCATAAGAATGCTACCCAACATGTAATGGACACCTGTCCAATTCTTCTTGGATATCTTCATCCCTTCAATAGTATATAAATTAAAAGCTATTGGGCATTCTTCTTGGGTTACTCAAAAATTTTTTCATAAGAAAGAAAACCCAATAGGTATTGGACATTGGTTCAACTCCTTTTGGATATTACATCCCAACATTAGAATAAAACCCAACACGTAATGTTTACTTGTCCAATTCTTCTTGGGTTAATTATACCCTTCATTAAAATTGTCAAATTTGTCTTGGATATTTATACTCTTGCATTAGACTGTAAACCCAATAAGTATGACATTTACCTTCCCTAGTTGAATTCAAATTTATCTGCATAAGCATACATAAGTCCAAAACATATTTAATACTTTAATTCTAACATTCCACATCTCATTCAGTGTACACTTTACAAATGATAGGGAATATATAAGCATTTTGTGCCTAAACTATTTGGCTTTTTAAGAATTGTATAACCATGTTTGCAAAATTGAAATTTAAATATTAGAACTTGGAGCAAGTCGTTACAGGTAGAGCAAGATGCTGAAAACCATATTGATAAATAGATCACATCCTTGATAAAATATTTGCCTTCAGTTGCTAAGATTGTGTTGTATCATATGGAAATTTCTATATCTGAGATGTAAAAGAATGGATTTAATAGTCACCGATGTTAAAAGATATTACACGTATCTCATTAATCTGGTTTGGAAATCACAAATTTAGTTTTGAAGCTGATTAAACAGTGTCACACCACAAAACTCAGTTACAAGTAAAATGAATGAATTCGTTGTATCAAAACTTTAAAATAATTGATGCACTATGTCCAAATCTTTTCGACAAATCGGGATAAAGATGTTAAATCAAATCATCACTGTTATAAGTCTTAGAGCAAGAGAAAAATCATTACATGCCCAAATTTTACATGTAAGGTTTTGATCCTATATTTCAATAAATGTCAAAATGGTTTTATTTTTGTTTCTCTTCCATTCTTTCTTCTTCAGGGTCTCTCATGGCCTATACTGTATGATACCTCCATTGACACTGCTCTTTTATAATGCCATATGTTTATCCAGTAGCAGTGGTTATGCTCAGGCAATCTTTGAAATATTCCTCATTTCATGCATCTCCTTCAAATCTGCCTCTGTCCTTTTTATTCTTTCTGCAATTAGATAAAGGAATTTCTTTGCCGTATAAAACATGTTTTTCTTGACTACAGTAAGATTACCCTTTATGTTGATCAAACCCAACTAAGAAGCAGAAGTATATTTCTTATTCAGAAATATGTATTGATAAATAAAATGGAAGAAAAACTAAATTCTATCAACTCTTTTTTGTTTCTTCTATGTCTAACTGCATCTTCCTCCTACCCCCATCTGCCATAATTTTATCAAAATGGAATCATCATTCAACACACAAAACGATGTTGCATATTAACTAGACAGTTTGTTAGTTTCTGATTGTTAAGAAGGAGATTTTAAAAAGATTTTACACCTATTCCTTGCAAATTTAAGACTTCTAATGTAACACTATCAGTACATTAGGGGTACATAATCTTCAAAAACATCTCTACACTTAATGATAAAGCTTTCACATTAGTATTGTGTTTAGCCCAATGGTTCTGCTAAAGAGGATTTAAAATTGACCCAAACCTTACTAATTGCTTTGAAATTATATTGACAGGGACAGAGACACACTTGACACTCCATCCCCCCTTCCTGGGGTATGCTTTGCACAAAAGAAGAAGTCTCAATATTATTAAAGCCATTATCTGTGGTCCCCGGTTTCTCGTCAAATTTTAAAGTTTCATTAAAAAGCTTAAGAAGTAAATTACATTGTTCTCTTATGTCTGTAGTATATGCTTCAATGTTTAAAAATTTCAAATAATTGCAAAAAAGAACATGTGAAGCTGTGTTTTGAAGGTGGGGTCCTTTGATTTTCATGAATATCAAAAGAAAGGATGTATTCGCTTTGACAAAAGAATTGACCTATAGGAGAGAACAATTTCCCGGAAAAAGTGACATTGAATAATTAATCTTTATTTGTTGTTTTCTACCGTATATATGTGTAAATTTTTCAAATTTGTATTTTATACATAATATTTATTATTTACAACTTTACAACAAACCTCCAAAGTTGGACTAAACACCTTTTTGTCCGATAAAGCGTTGATTTTTGCATGAATTTTGGCCTAGAAGTCCTTTAGGGCAGGCCTGCCCCTAAATAAAATTTTGATATTTTGATAGGTTTGGATGTAAGGAATAATTTAAGATAGGATTTTTTCAGGGTCACCCCTGCCCTAAGGTCGAAATTTACAAAAAACCTACAAAAAAATAAGGAAACCTGATTTTGATAATCTGCTTTAAATTTATACCTGCATATTTTATAGTCAGACTAGCTCATTTGATATATGCGCTTACTTTTACACCGTGCAAACAAACATTTTAAAGTCGGGGGTTCGAATCCACCTGGTACCACACTTTTAAAGTTTTTAATTTTCTACTTTTCAAAGACTATTTTAATATTTTTTATAGACTTGTGTATTTGCCTTCAATTATCTATCCTTTATGCATGCCCATTCTTGATATAAGAAACACTATAAAGAGATATCAAATCGTAAAAATCCAATGTACAGTTGTCAGTCAGGCGGAACAAACCTCAGTATAAGCACACTTTCTCTGAGGACAAGAATAACTCACTCTGTGTTACTCAATACAGATATTCTTGGCAGCATTGAGCTGCGATAAATGTCAATTGTATATATTCCTTAGAATTTAACAACATTGATTTTGGGTACATATGTCAGTAACTGTACTCCCTCAGATTTGATTTAGGCCTATATAATTTGCACACATTAATGGCATGTTTTATTATATTCATGGATAAAATAGCATAGACACAAAGAATGCAGTAAACATTACCATTATGTACAATGCAAGTAAAGAGAAATATCAATTATTACATTTGGCTATAACAAACTCGGAATATCAATGTAAGGGTTCCTCCTACTTCTACTCACTGAAATAAAGATTTAGGAATAACAAATTGTTAGATGTATTTAGCCTAAGGTAATTTATCAGAACGGAAATCGACAAGGTTTTTGTAGAGAAAAAAACCAAGCCCGGTCCTATAGGTCAAATCCCTATTTATAATGAAGTGATCCTTTGTGACAGGTACCCACTTAAGAGCTTTCGTAAACATCGAGCGCAGATTTGTTTAAAGTCGGCATCAAAATATGTGTATATTATATTTATACAGATTGTGTGAAAATATCTTTGTTGAACAACATTGCGCTCTATGTCTTCTACTTAAAAGCAGGGGCGTAGCAACAGGGGGGCCAGGGGGGCCTGGCCCCCCACTTTTTTCCCCAACCTTACTTATACTATAGGAAATGTTAATTGAAAACCTGGTTGCCCCCCCCCCCCC
>PRKT01000180.1:446541-456563 GCA_003671525.1 Saccostrea glomerata | reverse complement strand
TTGCTTGTCAACTTTTTCTCTGGCTGCCCCCGCCCCCCACTTTAAAAAACGATGCTGCGCCACTGAAAAGTATCATGATTTTGAATCTGTTCGGTAAGTACATTTACATAGGATTAACCTCTTGTTGACCTCCTAAGAATAGATAATATGTCACGTGATTCCATTCCGCCACAGGTGAATACCTTTGGAAAGCGTGTTTACTATAGAAAGCGACACAATCTGGTAGCTCGTATTTGAAAAGTGCAGACACCATGCAGCTTTCATTTTTTTAAATTAAAAAAAGGTCTCTGTAGACTTCGATGAATATCACTAATATGTTAAACTTTGACGATTTTCCGGGACATTTTGTAATTCTCATGCACGTTTTAAATCGCAATATTCCTGTTCATTGCGAAAATTAAAGCACACGCGTAGATGTACATAAATACACATTTAATCAATTTCTCAGAAAATACCAAAGACGTAATAACTTCTTCACATTTAATCACTGTCTAAACAAATAAACTCGCATACTGACCACTTCAATATTCAAAGCAACTTTATACTCTTGTCACGTATTTGGATGCTAGCTGCATGCATATAAAATTTTATATAAACTCGGAAAAACTTCAAATGTATTTATAATCGATAAGTAAATCGGAATATTCATTGCAGAATTTACATTAATGTTGAAGTTTAATTTTTCAAATAAAAAATGAGCATCTTTTTAACTCCTAATTCTACATTAATCGTTTTATCAAATTTATCAAATTCATGTTTCTTGTTTTCTTTTTCTCAGCCCCCCCCCCCCCTTTACAATAGAATGGTAGTGTATGTCTGTCTGTATTTACTGTTAATTATTATGCAATCGCTTGTGCTTTTCAAACAATCATATAAAAGAAAATTATTGTAGTGGGTAAAATATCTTGACATTTTATTTAACAATGATAGATTTTTTAAAAATTATTGCGATTAGGGGGATTTTCAAAACCCCGACAAAAATACCACAAGAACTAAAAAAGACTCCTACCTACCCCAAGTTAAGAAGAATACGAATGATGCAAAATAAAATTCAAACGTATTGAAGATTTTTATTACCCATCGTATATTGTTTATTATTTCTTATCTCACGCTACAATTCATCGGTTTCTTCCTTTATATAATTTACCTAATTTAAATGTCTCCGCTCATTTGTATGTAATAGAGGAACCGTACTCTGTTCGAAAGAAAACGTTCCGGAATTTGTGTGTTCAGTAGGTCTTGAAAATCGGCTTGTATTTCTTGATATTCCAAGTTATAAATAATGATTGTACAAAATGTTAATTACACTGTAGAAGTACTTTGTTTTACACAATGAAACTAAAAATAATACCGCATCTTCATGTATATTCTGTAAAATAAGGGCAAAAAAGGGACCACGCTACTATACTTAAGTGGAAAACTCCTTTAATTAAAATTGACTAAGCTGGATAGAAGTTAAAAATATGAAAAATTACAGTCGAACAGAATATGAATAACTTTCACCACATCAGATATGAAGTATTTATCCTTAATAAGTGATATCTAGTATTGTTTCTTTTCCTGTATGCCACCTCTATCAGAACAAAATGTTATACACATATTAACATAACCTATGACCGAATAGTACCACGGTATTTACTATACAATTAATTATTAATAAGTTCTGGAACCAACCCTCAGATGCCCTTAAAACAAATGATTCAAAACTGGCAAAGGTAAAGGGCATCTGAAGAACATAAAATAAAATGATAGTACAAAAAAGCAAACAGTGTGCATGAAAATGTTGGCAAACACTAGAAAAAATACTAAGGTACTTTCTCAAACTCAACATGAATACTAAAGAGGTTTTATGTAGCTGTATTGCACATACCAAAAGCTTTCCTGCCGTTAAAGGTTGGTTGCCTAGTAGTTATGTAGTATGTACATATTTTCCCTCTATTTCTTCTAATTTAAGAAGCGAAAATGTCTCTAAAAATCTTATGGTTGGCATGAAGTATTCCTGATCATTTTACAGATTACTTACAATTGTCCTATTTCTGAGGGTCATCTTCTGATGAGTGTGTTCTCTGCAATGTTCACAATTGAAGTTCCTGTTTGACCTGTTACATATTGAAAATCCTCAATGAACATGATTATGGTTTTAATTTCCATTGCAATTATTGATTACTTTTATAAAAAAAATCTAAACCAATTTATTGTAACATAATACTTAAGAAAATATTTATGAAATATCAATGGAAAAAGGAATCATTATCTCCAGGTATCCTAAAATCACAAGGAAGCATTAATCATATAAATTCACATACACTGAAAGAAATAGCTAGTTGATTTAACTAGTGTGCCTAGTAAAGCGTTCGACGTGATTAGTAATCACTCTGTTTACTAGCTAAGATAGTGAAAAGTGGAGTAGTGGTCGTACAGATACTTAAATACCTAGTGAAAGTTACTTATAAGTTCTTAGATTTACTAATTTTATCTAGTAAATCTATCCAATACCTAGTAAAACTACTTTTAAGGTAGATATTGAATGGACGTAAATTTACAAGTATTCTTTGTGACTTTACTAGTTATTTTTTTACAGTGTAGTTACGTAAACTCATTAGCTTTTTGTGCTATTAAATCATAGTCATCGCTGTGCAATAAAAGAAATCAAGTACTAATTCACAGCTTGGTGGCAATAAAGTTACTATCCCCGAGTAAAAAGTGACAAGCCCAAATATAGAGGCAAAAATTAAAAAGTAACATTGAAAAAAAGTTCATCGTGATAAAAGTCAGGGTATTAGCTACAGATGATTCTTTTAAAAATTAAAGTTTAATTTAATTTTCGCTAGTAAAATTTAATCATATATAAATTAATGATTTAAAAAAATGAAAAAAGATTTTAAATATTCCTTTTCTGGTCATTCACTAGTTCGTCTAATTAAAACCAAGCAAAAATCATTTTGTTTTCATCTTGAATCATTTAAAGCCATATATGGCGTATGTACAATGAAAATTATTAGACTGAAATTATATTTTTATAAAAACTTATTAGTTGTATCATTAATTTATATAAACATGATAAAGATAGAAATTTTCCGTAAATTACAAAATCTAAGTCAATTGCGTTATTAAGATATCAAAATTTAATTTGGATTCTTGAAATTTTCTTCGACTTGGAAGAAAATACAAAAGATTTAAATAACACATTACAGAGAAGATAAAATCCTATTATTAGATAAAACGAGGTGTTCTCCGTGCTATGAATTGTATGAAAAGCTTTAATCTAAATGTATTAACTATATTTCTTTACTTAATTTTGTATTTTTCAAAAATATATTTTTTGATCAGTTACGCCATATATTGCTTTAAATAAAAAAAGTGCAACATAATTGCATGACACTTATCATTGAGCTGATTGAGTAAATGTGTATAATTTAATAATGAGATATCTGTGAGGCATATATGTATATGCAAATATTGTTATATTAAACAAAGGAAAGGGGGGGGTTCAAATTAGGAAAAAAAGATCGTTTTCAAGTAAATCAGTCTGGTAGTACTGCAAAATGGATGCAGTTGTGGAGATTTATGGATAATAGGAGCATGCTGTCTGGAATATTTCCATATAGTGAATTTAATATCAAAAAGGATCAGTGAAAATACTGGTGGTGCTTTTCATCCATTACATGTGTATTTTAAAATTCCTAATAGCCCAAGGGGATTCCTCAGTGCAGAAAACCACTAGCCCCATCCTCAAAAATTAGAGCCCCGGGTGTAGCGCGATGCTGATTACACACCCATCATGTGAAATAGTTATAGTAGCCCTATATCAATTTCAGTATTGTTTTAAATTAATTAAAACAAATGCCAAAAACAATAATTTTTAAAAAAACAAAATAAAGCAGACACTCAAAATCAAAGACAGAAAGAAGCACTGTTTTGACTGGACGTTTTTCAGTAATACAATGAATCTCTTACATATCAGATGAGATAAACTTACATACAATTATTTAGTTGTTGTCAATTATCCCATTTATCATCATCTCAGCTCACTTTGCGATTGTAATACTGTCTACATGAACCGATAATTTACAGCTGATTTATGAACACACGTTTGTTAAAATTTTCATTTCCCTTTCCAATATACATTGTCAGAACATACTTAGTTGGTTATGATATAAAATTAAATAATAAACACTTTCGATTTATTAAAGATTATCTAACAATATACGATCATTTACTAAATACTTCTCGCCCTCAAGAGAGTTAAAAAGACAGAGAAAATTCAAAATACCTACAAGTGCAACCTAGGATTAATTGTTCCGATATATCTATTTTAATTTTGTGCACAATTGTTTCCAAAACTACATTAAAATCAACTTTCCTTAAACAAGAACCCAGCAATAGATAAAAATATTAATCGAATAAACTTACCTTTTCTCTTGTCAATCAGACAATCTTGTTGACATTAAGTGTTTCTTAGTCGCAATATTTTTTCCCCATGAAAACAAACGCTGTTATGATCAGGATCAACGGGAGTTGATTTTCGGAACTCTCGAGAATTTAGAGTTCCGAATGTAAAACTGAAACACAAAACACGGTGCGTCCGTGAAAGCAACTTTTTTGGACACTTTTTTGGACAAATCGTCGTGTCCAAGTTTTGTTGGGTACTAACTTGCAAATACCCAATTAGGGTGTTTTAAGCATATTTAGCGACACTTCTTATTGGGTATACCCAATAAGCAAAAAGTACCCAATAAGTACAATCTTGGCATGAAAAATACCCAATAAATGCACTCTCGTAAACACGGCTAGACGGACGACGGACAAAATTTGATCAGAAAAGCTCACTTAAGCCTTCGGCTCAGGTGAGCTAAAAACAGTATAAACTAATCAAAATTAATATATGATTTTACATGACACATTAATACCCATTTTAAGGGGTAAGAATGCAGGGGTGGAGGAGGGTCTTCAAAATAGCCGTGCTTGATGTTAGCGTGGTCAGCATGCGGTTTATCACAATACAACTGAATGACTCGCTGAGCTGACCACGTGACCTTACACCTTCTATTACATGTAATCCACCAACCAAGGCGTGGATTTAAGAATTTTCACAATTTTCCCAAATTCATCCTACTGGAAAATTCCAACTAAGTTATCGCATTCAATACATAAATACAATTATTATTCTAAAAATTGTTGTTTTATGTATTCTTATGCTTATAGGCAAGCTCACCGCAGCTTGTTTTTGCTAATTTTGTATAAGTCAAATAATACACTTTCATAGAGATGAATAATGTCATTTATTTAAATGACGGTATAAATGTGAACAATTTAACAAACAAGAAGGGGATCAGATTCACAAGCTTTGATTAGCAGTTATGTAAAATATGATAATGTCTGATCCCCCAAAACTGACTAGAAAAAAGTATCTGTAAGACAAGAAAATCAAAACATCATATGAAAAGGTTAGCAAAAAGATGGCACATCAAAACAAAATAGGCTAAAAGATGTGACATGCAAGTTACATCCATGTTATATTGTATAATATGATATGTATAATCCAGAAGTGGAGAAATAGTAGATATATTACATGATCAGTACGTGCTGGTCCCTGCTGACAAAGCAGGAACCAACCCTGTCCTCGTTTGTAATGTCCATTATATTAATGAACTTGGATTCAATTCTACAAGAAGTGGTTACCCAACTTATAATCATAGGTCCCTTTATACGGAAGAAATTCTTAAAAATCAAATATCAGTTTTGAATATTTTTAATATCTCAAAGAACCAAAATGATATTTAACTACCATTCCAAAACTTTAAAAAAAAAATTAAGAGTGGTGAAGGGAAAACTTTAAGAGCATTGTGCAACAATATACATGTACATAAAAAGTGGTGTAGATCAGATGTGGATACTTTTAAATAATTCCAAAGAATTTTTGAACAACTTGAAATCACAAGATTTTACAAAAATCATCCGCTTAAAAATTTAACTTGATTTTTCAACTTTATACACAACCATTCCATACGATGAAGTAACGTCCAGGCTTTTTCATATCATTGATAGATGCTTTTTTGAATGGAACTCTTTAATTCACTTACCTTGTCATTGGTCATTTGCAAATTTATTTTGTTAAAAATCATTCTGATTGTATACACAAGTATTCTGAAGTTGACATCAAAAAGATGCTTGGGTTTCTGATTGACAATACATGTATAAACGTTGTTTTTTGAGACCAGATCTTCCAATAGATTGGAATATCCATGAATTCCAATTGCGCCTCCTTAGTAGCAGACCTATTTTTGTTTTCATATGAAGCAAAATTTGTCCAAAATCTTTTGCTTGAAAAAGAAAAAAAACTTCCTGTTGTCTTCAACTCGACATTTAGATATACCGACGACGTATTGTAAATCAAATTGGTAATTTCCATTCTTATGTCGATACGATATATCCTGGTGAGCTAGAGATAAAAGATTCTACAGAGTCTGGCACATCTGTTTCATATTTGGATAAGACACTAATGGTAATCTTACAACTTCTGATTACCTCTAACGACAAGCTAGGGCTTTCATATTTCAATTGTGTAATACGTAAGCCAATGCTTTTCTTCTAGAACTTATTTGATCTCGTCACCTTGGACTAAATGACCCTCTTTTGTAAAATTTTACTAAACTTTAACTTTGGCAAAACCTTCTGAATGGTTGTGGCTAGGGTTTTCATACTTCAAGGTGTATTTATTTACTTGTGATAAGTCTTTTCTTTCGTTATAGGTACTTTTGACCATTTTTCTTGTGACTTCCATTGTGAAGCGAAACTTTTGCCCTTTGACCTTATCCTTAAAGTTTGATCTTTTTTTTTTTATACTTTGTCAAAATTTAACTTATGAATGATCAGTGCTAAGTCCTTCTTATATTCAAGGCACAGTTTTCGTAAAAAAAAAATGCAGGCAAACAAAAAAATTAAAAATCTTTCTAAATTTTAGTAGCTTGTCCTTTGCATTAATTTTTTTAAACAAAACTATATGTCACGTGTAGAATTTACACTAACAAATAACAGATTTAATTATTTCATATTTGTATGACACTAAAGAAAAGAAAATTAGAGTCCAGTCATGGACCGCAGATATAACATTGCTGCAAGGTCATACTTTAATTACGAATAATAGTTTACGGGTCATCAAAAGTCCTAATCAATAAAGCCCAATGTTTAATTCTAAATTAACATAAACAACAGCTTTTCATGAAAGAAACTGGCTGTGTATAGAAATGATGTAAAATAGATTGAATTGGATAGATGTAGAATACATCTCTGACAACTTCTTTTGGCTTAAACAGTTTATGTATTGAGCGAATTTATTTTTATGTCGCTTTGTGTGCCTTCCTTTTTTCGGAAACTCTTATTGTAATTCGTAAACATCGTATTGATACTATTTATTCACGGACTGTTATGCTTTCTACCGCCTCTAGGTAAGTATGCACCCTTAACATTAAGATGCTTGATATTGATTTTATTTTTTTTTTCTATTCCTTTCGACTATTCAATATTTATTTTTCGGGTTTAAAGAATTTGATAAATCATGTGGTTTGCTCTCCACAATCACCACGATTTTCAGTAATGTGTTGACCTTTAAAAAGGACACATTCTGTCCGTTTGATATAAGTACTATAATGATATTCATATTACTGTGCAATTTGTACATACAGGTGTAGCAGTCAGCATCCGAAATGTAAAAGTCCTACACTGTAACACAACTCCATTGCAAATCTATGTATAAAAAAGGGGGGATTGAACATATAAAATTTAAGTACAAATTGAAATTGGGGAGGGGCTTACATAGGCTAAACATGCTGTTGGACCTATTCACTTCTAGAGCAGTGTATAATGTTTTGTTTGTAGTAAAGTTTTAGCTTCCTTTATTTTATCTGGGAAAATCAATTTTAAAGCCCAGCATCCTGTTAATCTTTAATGATAATTATAAATTAATACATTCCAATATGTACCACATGTGTGAGTCTTATAAGCTTATTGTTGTATTTACCATAATAATACTGAAATAATAAAATCCCAAATTTACATATTCCAATTAATTGTAGCATTTGAATGAAGCAAAATATCAATCCTGGATGAAATCAACCAGGCAAGATACATGTAGGCCAATGAAAGATCTGATTGCTTTGAAATGAACAAGTTGTAACATACTAACTTGAATTTAGCCACCCTTCAAAGAATTATAAGTAAAGGTCACATCGAAAGATAAAAAAATTGCAGGATTTACAATCACTGTCATTTCGGTATGGTATACCTGCACGCATGCTAATTGAAAGACATTCATGTTAAACATGATGACTGATGCTTGCCATATTTTTTACCCATTGTCATAAAAATTGGAAAAAAGTATAGAGTCTATGAAATGTTTGGTCAAATGAATATATCATTACTTAATAACCTTTGTTAAAAAGATTTAATTTTTCATAAAAATACAGTAAGGATAAAAAGTGAATATTCAAATGTTGTGGTTCATAGAATAATGTATATTCTATTACACATTTACATGTACAGGATAAAAAAAGAAATATAAATATTTCTCATTAATATACGACAAGGTTGCCACCTTTCCAAAGGATTAAGAATAAAGTTAAAATATGTGAAAGTGCAAAGATGTGTCAATCAAACCCGCCAAAAAATTGAAGTTTTGATAACTTTTAAATGAAATACGATTTTTAATTAATTTTTGTGTGAAATGCTATTAAAATATCTAAGCCGTAATATTATAAAGAAAATATTAACTTCAAATCTGTGACCTTTAAAAAATGTACATGGACTCTCTCTCTCCCTCTTCTCTCTCTCTCTCTCTCTCAACGGAATCTATTCACATCACAGATTTACTTTTAACGCTACTGTTATATATGTTCAAATAACCGTGACGTACAAAAGCAACCGAATGAAAACCGGACAGTGGAAAACATATTAGAAAATCTTGTAATGGCTATTTAAATAGTAAGACCTTTGTCATTTGGATGTACTCGGATAAAACAGAGAGAGAAAATGCATTGAAATTTTGCATTTATGGCAGGATAGGGTCGCGTAAGGTCAGTAAACATTAATTTTCATTTTTTTCTGTCACATTATTCTGTGATGGGAGAACTCGGTTTATGACACTGGTATTTCGTAATCCTAAACTTTGTTTTGTTATGGTCGGTGTACATGTATTCCAATGTACATGTCAACGAGAATTAAAATCTTAACTGTACGATTGTAGGAAATTCACTTGTTATCCATTTTTTGTTTGTTCAATATTACAAAATTGTCTTTACTTTGCGGTTTTAAGATATTATTTGTTCATATATTGATTAAAATCCTAAGCGTTTCTATTATATAACAGACAAACAATTATAATGAACCATTAATCAGTATTGCACTGATGTAAATGTTGTTAATATCCAGTTCCGAAGCGTTCACTACATTTAACAAACCAATTTAACCTCGAACGTTTTCTTTGGGTTATTTTGACAGGGTACACAAAGCTTTCTTCTGAGACTGACCACGATATGGCCATATATTCAGTTAATTGCTTATCATTCTATTTACATTACCCAGTATTCGAACTTTAAGCCCTACGGGTGGAAAGAAGCATCACGTGACCTCGTAAACAGAAATGGTTTATCTATAGCTGCATGACCACACGGATTCGATGATGAAAACCCACCTGAAAATCATTTCTCAATATAAATTGAAGATAATCCCAGTTATAAATATTTACATACCCGGTATTATAAAATTTCAATTTGAATCACTTGTACGAGAGGGGAGGGGTACCCGTAGTTTTTCCAAAATAGTTTTTCAATATAAAGTAGATTTAGTATGAAATTGTATCATTCGCAGGTCACTTTCAACAACATACACGCGACATACACATATCGTCTCAAAATGTGTGAAAATTTCTTAAGAGGGACGTCCAATATTATAAAAACAAACAAGATATACTTTAAAGTTTTTGTTGAAGTTTGGTGTATCCTTTTAACCCCCCCCCCCCCCCCCCC
>PRKT01000180.1:429145-446049 GCA_003671525.1 Saccostrea glomerata | reverse complement strand
TCCTTTGACAATTAAATTTTTCAAATGATTAAATTTCTTTTATCATCATCTTGATGGAAAGTTAATAAGTTTTAAATATGTTCTTGAACGTACCCAAATGGCAGGAGTGTAATATTGTACGCAAGCACAAAATTCATGTTTTGTTTCGGAACGGGGTGCCATTTTTACAAAGAAGGTTTAATAACATGGCAGAAGTAGATTTCGAGCCATATTTCCAGTACATAATACAACTCAGTTTTACTCAATGACTGTCACGAGTTGGCTGTTCAAATGCACGAGCTTGCGAGTGCATTTGAACAGCCAACGAGTGCCAATATTCCCCAATATAAGTTCAATAACTTCTTTAATATATAGCTTAAACATTTCCACATCATATTATATATAATAATTATTCCAACTAAAAAAGGCAAATTAATGATTTTTTTTAATATCGGTATTCAAATTAACGCCTGTCCTGTAAGCGTTCAATATCGCATCATTCCGATGACCCTACCGGGTGTTATGGTTTGCTTATTAAGGTTTTAATGGGTCTAATACGTACTAAATTTTTCATAAATAATTTCCTTTTGTGTGAAAAATATATACATCTTACCTAGATGCCACTTCATTTCGTTATTTTAGCTCTGAGAATTTGACCAGACGACTTTTATTTGTTTACAACGTGGCGTTCGATATTGAACGGTCGTATTCGGAATGTTTCGGGCACACTCGTTTATGTAATACGAAGTCAGCGTTAAATAAAACGTCAAGATATTGAACGCTAAAATTCTCTAGATTTTTGCTAGTATTTTATTAGAGGCTATTCATTAGCTATATAATAACAATAAATATTAAAATGCTAAGGGATCAACAATAAACGTGCTAATTTCAGCGAATTTTTTTAAAAATTTTTTTATCAGGGTATTCAGACACACTTAGAAAAACACACAGTACACAAAATACACCATCCTGAAACCAATTAAGCGCCTATGATATATGTCGCTGACTGTCAGCAACAATGATGTTGTTTCACCGAAACCATCTAGACTAAACTTACAAAAACGGATAGATTTCTTCTCAATCCAGTTAATGATATATAGAGCACTTTAAAATTACTAAGTAAAAGAAATGATTCTTAATATCCAGAAAGCATAGACATTTCTGACAATTATAAACACATTTAATGAAAAGTTTATATAGATAAATTATACGTTAGTCATGCTGTTTGGTTCAGTGGAAGTACCTCGTTGAAATGAAACGATGCAGTATTTTTTTTACCATTCCCATACATTATCATTGTTCGTTCAGCCATACTATTATATGTTTACGATATCAATTAGGAGAATCAATAAAGGTCAAAATTCCATTTAAATCCCCAAACCAGGCTCGTTCATTAATACTTTCAGAAAAAAGACTTGATAGATTTAGGCGTTATTGGGATACATGTACAAATTGAACGTTAACGATGCTTATTTGAAGGTTCTGGATATGGTAATTACCATCCAGGGCTTTACATGTACAAGACAAATAAGACACCTCAGAAGAATTATTTCACTTTTAGATGACCTGGTTGTAATTAAGATTCTATATGAGAGCAATATTTCCTTTAATTGTATAAACAATAAATCAATAAATATCGATACATGTTTAGTAAGTAATACCAATATCTAGTACCCAATTTATATCCGAACCAAAATCGTCTCTGTTCTGATAATGGTGTTTTTACTTGTTCTTTCCTGTCTTCAAAATAGAAATTTGTGTCTAAAATCTCTATTACTTGTGTTATACATGGTTTAAATACCTTCGCTCTTTTTAAAGAGGCTTAGAATATACATGCAGTTTTAAAGTCAATATTTTCTAACTTTTGCTGTATAATTTCATGACTTACATGTTGCTAACACATTTCAGACCGATATATTCTAGAAGCATGGAAGAAAAACATTCTAAGTTCTTGTGTGATTTTGCTTAAATTTATCAGGGTAGAATCACAAGAAATCAAAACAAACACTCCAATTTTGTCAGTATTTGTTGCAGAGTTGACAAATAGAACTCACCCGGGAAAATTGAAACATTATTTATCAATAACAAAGCTTGTGCCCATATATACAAACACAACTGTTGAACATAATGTTTTGGAGAATATTGTAATCATTAACTTTTAATAACTTTCATATTCCTTCGATTCTTTAAACTGAAGGTATTACTGAATGAAAATAGAAAATTAAGTTGTTAGCATAAGGCCAATTGAAACTTATTTAGTTCAGGCCCCTTTAAAAGTAAAACTGGTCAATTAAGCTGATGTAAATATTGATATAATGTATATTGTTGGTCAATGTCGACCACTTCGATTTCGGTCGAAATATTAAAGCAGTGCTTTATTAAGTACTTAGTACATGTATTCTCTTACATATGTAAGAAGGGAAACATTTAACGCGGAATGGAAGGCAAAAATCCATCCGAATATCGATGCCATTCACATATTGACCGTAACCACACAAATTGTCAACTCTACATACACATGATACATGTATAGATCTTTAATTTACATTATTATATAAATGAATCATAATCATTCATACTTTATACATGCATGTAGACACTTCCATTGAAATATCAAGGGAAGCTTTATGCATAAGCTTATTCCTTTTCTTTACATGTACCAGAGTTCTAAAATAGATACTACTAAATGTTTATTTTAAAAAATTCAGGATGAAAAGCCTACTTCAATGGTTCTACATGCTGTGTTTCTTTGGAGGCTTTTCTGTGCTATTCATGTTTTTCCATACTGACGTCAAGAGAAAATTAATTACGCCATCATTTGAATCCTTATTCCTCCACAATGTCGATGTCTTTACTGAGGAGGTCCCAAAGTATAATTGCCCAAGTCACATTGAAGAGGATGCTGCCGAAGACATCCTTTGTATGGTAAGTATACCTTAGACACAAATTTGTGGACAACTTTTATAAGTGGACTATAGCTACCCTAATAAAAATACCTTAGTAAACTATAGTTAACTATAGTTAATCAAAGTTCCAATTAAAGTCTTCACTATAATTAAATCAAAGTTGTCACTGAAGCCAATCAAAGTTCCAAAGTTATTATTATAGTAAATCAAAGTTCTAAAGTTTTTGCTATAGTACATCAAAGTTCCAAAGTTTTTGCTATAGGCCCCCTAGTACATGTAACTCAAATTTCCAAATTTTTCACTTTAATAAATCAAAGTTCCAGAATTTTAACTTTGGTACTATAGTTAACTTTAGTATTTTTGTTAGGGTATTTTGTCCTCTTAGAATACTAATTTAAAATAGTTTCTGGGTTCATTTTTTAAAAACAGCCCCTCCCCCCTAAGAAATGGATGTTGTGTCTTTAAGTCAATTGTTGATTCCCTTTTTTGGATGAAATTTGGGTTTACTTTGCAAACCGTTACAATTGAATACTAAAATACAAGTACATGTTTTGAAAATCAGGAGAGGAAGAAGTTTCTAAAGAATTACAAAAATCCATGCTGGTTTCAAGAGATAGAAGACTATGGAAGTTACCCTGCAGAAATGGAGCTCCGCTGTTTCCCATACTTCCATATATTTGGTGTTTGTAAGACCGGAACAACGGATCTCTTCTTCCGTCTGACCCAGCATCCGCAGATATTGAATAATTACGGTCTTCTTCATAAGGAGACTTGGTATTGGTCCTGGAGGCGATATGGTCAGGGTAAGTATCAGTGGCGGATCCAATTTTGAAAGGGGGCGACCAGTTTTTGGTCTGGATAGGGGTCCACAGCAACACACACAAATGATTTATGAAATCTTATGTACGTATATTTTGGATACAAAAGGGGTGTGGGCCCCTTGGTCCCCTCTTAATCCGCCAGTGAGTATACGAGTATGATACATGTGTAATTCGTCCTTTTCTCACAATGTAACATACGTATTATGTAAAATTCTGAATTGCATATTTTTGAATTAAAGATCACCTATGTTATTTAAATTTTATCTTTTAATGTTTTATCTTTTAATTATTTTTATCATGTTTTGTCTTTTAACTTATTTATCAGACATGTATATTATCTAGGTTCTATAAATGGGACAAAAATCACACTAGACCAGTTCTCGACGATATTCAGTAGGCCTAAAATGAGGGAAACCAAAATTTCAGTAGAAGACTGGTCACAGTATTCCGACCTCATCACAGGTAAGATATTAATTAAGTTATCAATAAATGCTTTTAATTTCAATTTATATTTTTAAGCGCGTTATATTAAAATTTAGACCTCATCAATGTTGCCACTGATAAATAATCAGGAAGATTAAAGACAAGTGAAAAAATTTAAATCTATATTCATTGTATAAATGTGTAGCTTTGTACTCAAAAGAGTGGACTTTATATGCTTGATAATTTTGTCTCAGTGGCTGCTTGTCTTCCTGATTATAATATGGGCTTAAAGTATAATTTTAAGTATGGTGTGTATATCCCGAGTTCAGATTTTCTCTGCCTTGCTAAAATTAAATTAAGATTTTTCTGGATTTTATCTTAGAAAGTTTTGTGTAAAAGTGTCATTTTCCCATTACGAAATAAAATAAATTTCTTATTTTATAGTTTGTGTGTTCTGAATAATACTTGGTAAATTTACGAGTATTATTGTTTTGCATGTACATGTAGCTATATGTCATAGAAACTATTAACAAGAATAGATATGGGTTACCCCATATCCAAAGATATTCGACTTTTAGATTTAATATGTCTAACAGTGTTTATAATGACGTTAATAAAAAAAATGCACTGTCTAATTATGGAACTGTTGTAAATTTCGTGAGTCCATAGCATTACGGTCACCCAGTCTCCTAACAAACAGTACACATAGGCTTACATGTACCCGCAAGACCAACATTAGCCTTGGTCTACACACGTGCGATGGAGCTGTCAAAGGCATCCAGCGAGCTCGGAGAAACACGCTTTGTTTTGCCGAGAAGTTACGATGGCAGACAAAACTTTTCTTTTCTTAATTAGATCATATGAATACGAATTCTGATTAATAAAAATTATACAATCCCTGTTGAACTATATACAGTTTGTTCTAATATTTGCATCTGCAACAACTTGTGTTTAAAATGGCCGGGTTAGGAAAATCAGGACCGGGTCGGAAAATTCTAAACTGAAAACCTATTTTGTTTTGAAATTTACTGAAATATACTAATGTATTCGTCGCAGAAATTACTTACATTATTCAAGTTCTATATAAAATGGTATGCTGAACTTCAACACGAACCCGAATCTCCGACCCAGTTCTCGTTTTGCCACACATACCCTACAGTTTACAAAGTGTACACACGAGCAGAATCCGGCCAGGGATTGAAAATTCCGTCATTTAATAATACACACACACAGAATGATTAATTTTTTCTTTAAGAAGAAATTGTATGATAATTAACGGACTATAAACATGTACTTAATACAATTGTTGATATAGTATTATCAATTCATCGGTGAAAAGATATGAATCGAAGAATGACCTAAATATTCTCTGTTATCAAACATGTAAAAAAAAAAAAAGGGTGAGGAGGGAGCGAGCGTAGGAATATTGATATTTTTTATTTGCATTTCGGGGGGAAAGTGACTTTCTAATAATATTTTGACGTTATTTTTGATTTCTTTAACGTATGACATACACAACTTTACTCTTATCATGAACAATAATGTTGTAGCTACTTATCATGATGGAACTATTTTGGTCGGACCAATTTGTGTGAGCCGCCGCTGAATACAGTAATATATATTGCATAAATAGTATGCACTGATCGAATATATTTGTTAGCTTTCATTTTGTCCGACCTTTGATATGTTACTGTTTGTTGTTTTTCAAACCCAGTTTTAGGAAAAATACACAGGAATTTGTATTAAACTTTACGAATACAAATTGACAAAAGCTTTCTAGCTTTGCTAAATAAAATTTCTGACGTTACTAATTTATGTGACATTTACCTCACTTTTCCTAATTGACCCTGAACTTTAAAACGAAGTAATTTACATGAGACATAGAGATAACAAACAACATTCAAGCCCCAAAATCTATTCAAATAATACAGATCAGATTAGGAGTAAACAAATGTGCTTTAAATATACATACTAAATGAACCTTTGGACATAATGTTCATGTATACCTCTATAGTTTTAAATTATCCATATCCAATCATGAAACTGTCTGCATTGCAAACTGAAAAACGTCCGTTCTATATTGTATTTCTTTTCCAGGTCATGGCGATCCTATGGATTTTTGGGATCACAATCATTGGCGAGAAATTCCACAAAACGCTCCATACCAAAAGTCACCAAAATTCTTGACACCGCACTTGGTAAAGCATGTACAACCAAACATCAAATTGATTCTGTTGCTTAGAGAACCAGCAGAAAGGTACGAGATATGATTACCTTTCAAACAAGTTGTTTATATACCCCTTTTATAAAAGATAATTTTCATGGAAGAAACAATTAAAGAGCAGACGGATCCTCTAAAAGATAAACGGAGAAAAAAGTGACAGGTTAAGGTGATTACTCAAAATGCATGATATATTATATACTACTAGAATTAAGATTTGAAGTTCAAAACTGCAGAAAACTGATGTAATTATAGCCTTTTTTTTCTTTCAGTAGATAAAACATATATTTAAGGAATCACTGTCTAGTTAGTATAGTATGCCAGGGCATCAACAATAGTGGGAAACATGGGATAATTTGCATAACGGGCGAATCCTTATATTTCCATGTCATTGTGAAATAAAATTGTAGATTAAAACTTTAAAAATGCAGACATAGATTTAAATTACACGAGGATTCCCATCCCAATTTCAATAGTCCAAGCCAACTGACGTTAAACACAACGGCAGCTGCACGGAATTTTCATGCATATTTGGCAGCCTTAGCGTCAGACTCAGAGACAGATGCGCATGAGATTTGCATGCATACTAGGCCTCCTTAGCTCCTGACCTATCGACCTGCCTTATTTACATTCCGGCAGAATTATCAGGAAATCAACCCCGCTAACCTTCAAAGGGTTATCATAGAGAAAAAATTTAGAAATGGAAATATTGAATGATATTTAAATATGATATTATTTAAAACCATATCAAAAATGCATTTCTAATGTAAAAAGATATGTTACTAATTTTTTTTATTTTTCTTACAATGTATTTCAGATTGTACAGTCATTATTACCATGGACAATATGGCAGAACATCGGAAGAATTTCATCATGACGTCATCACAGGGATACAAGTACTGAACGAGTGCCTATCCTTTAACAGTTACAGAACTTGTTTATATGGATATAATATATCCGAATTGATGCGTGTAAGTCAGCAGATAAAAAGATGGAATATTATAAAAATGATGACATTTAGGATATATTACACTAAACATCTTCTTTCTGTATTTTTTTTAAGGTAAATCACTCGTAAAATTTGTTAAATCAAGGATTTTTTGAGAAGTATATTTTGAATAAGTACTTATATAGTATGACTCAACATCGCAGAGAAAATAGGGGGTCGGTGTGCATCTTACTGATCTACAGTACAATTAAGTTGACCTTTTTGCACTTAAAATTAACTCTTTGATTTTTTACTTTATCTCTAATTTTATTTTATCAGATGTTACTACGTTAATAAATTTAATATTATTTTACATAAAATAGTTTGAACAATATTTATCATTGAACAAATCTTGCAAATTAATGCGATTTTATTGTTGTGTGACCTTTTTGCACTAAAAATTAACATATTTGGGGTATTGAAAAACTAAATAGGCAATAAAAAATTTTCTTATATCAAGCTTTTTAAAAGTAAAGTGCTGATCAGTCACAAGTATCGAGTAGTTTAAAATAATGAAAGATAAAGTTGGGGTCAGTGATGTTAATTTTGAAATATAGGTCAAAATATGTGATTTTCAGGCAAAAAATGGTGTAAATTTTATCTTGACTTCTTTAATATATCTTCATTTCTTGGCAAAGTTTGTTGAGTAAAGGTGTAAAACTTGTTCTAAAAATATAAATTAAGACCTATATTAAATATTCCTGCAATATCATAACGGAAAATATTCTCCGAGTAAAAGTATGTGAGGCTAAAGTTTCAAGACATTAAATTTAATAAATGTGCAGATTTGCAGAAATTTCTGCTGAATATCCTTCCACCACAAGAAATAGTCCCTCATAAATCTTGCTTCTTTGTAGATTTTTACATTGTAAAATATAAATATTTTATAAAAATTGAATTTTAATAAGTATTTTTTAAGTATAAGACATTCTGCATGAACTTTTCTAAAAAGCTGACGAGTGACATACCTTAAATGAAAGGAAAATTCCATTTATTGATCTCTTTCTAATTATATGTATCTTATTTTGAAGGAATAAGAAAGATCCTTGATAAAACACTATTTTATGATATTCATTAAATACCACTTCACTTTTAAATTGTAAAATGTATATTTTATCTAGATGAGCTTAATTGTTATAGCATACACCATGTATTTATATTTATGTTTTTATTTACATGTTTCTTACAATTATTCTTTTGATTTCAAATGTGTATATTTATATATATCGTCTATTTCATATGCATCATACATTTTAACATTAGTGAAACTTCTAGTAAATGACTTGTCATATCTTTCATTTGTAGCTTCCATTGTCAGCTAGTTTATACTATATACATCTCCAAGAGTGGCTAGATGCATTTCCCAGGGAACAGATATTTATTTTAAGGAATGAAGATTATCAGAAAGATATGAAATACAGTCTCCTCAAATTATTTTCATTCCTTGATGTTGGTGAGTAAGGTTGTTTCATGAAATAAATGAATCATTTATGACTTGCAATGAAAGTTACATTTTATGAAATGCAACCATCTAAACGATTTTTACTATAAATTCAAAATATGATATACAATGCACAGCATAAGGTATAGATATTAATGATAAAATATAACCAAATAGAGTAATTGTAGATGGTACTTAGCCATATTTGTTGTTTTTTGGGGGGTCCTGTAAACCTTTAGAATCCACCTGAATAACTCAATGGTGTAGAAAACTAGACTTAGTAATGTTCAATTCAAGATCTGGTCAAAAAAAAATTTCGTTGTATATTTCTTTCTTTATGCTTTCATACTACCAATCATTTTCACAATTCGGCCTCATTTGTTTTCCTTATATGATCATCCAATATTCAACTTAATTCATTTTGTTTTAGGAGACATTTCGTCACCTCTTTTAAACCAGATTGTAAATATGCCACACAAATACGAAACAAAACGGAAGCAAAGTCAAGGCTCAATGCTGAACGAAACATGGGAAATATTATCCGAGTTTTTCGAGGAACCAAATAGAAAATTAGCAGCCATGTTAAATGACGAACGATACCTTTGGAAAGATGCAGTATTCAAATTCAGACCTAAAAAGATACAGAGCAAAGGAATAAGGATAAAAGGAGACGATCATTTAAGACATTATTACGAAAGAAAGAAAAATTCAAAACTAAATCCAAAGTCAATGATTGATCGTTTTATTATATCATCTAATTCCTTTGAAGAATGGGTAGCAAAGGTGAAGAAATATCAGGAAGAAAGATATAAAGCAAACAATCGGATTTCGAGGAGAAAGACACAGAGAAATTTTCATCGTGAAAAACTAAAAACGATGAATCAACCATCTTCTTTGCCATTTCCTCCATCTAATAGAAATTTAACATTACATCAATCAAAAAGAAATGAAAGTGATGTATCAAAAGTAGTATCGTTTACAGATAGTTCTATATCAGATCAAAAGAAACAGTATATTCACAAAGATTTTACAAACACTAGTGAAACTAATAGAACAGAAACTATGAACAATTATATGGATATTAGTCAAAGTATACATGTACCAGCTGCTCATGTAGGAAATATAACTCGTATTAGTTCGAAACCAACAAGAAAAAGAATACAGAATTTTCATCGAAGAAGAAAGAGACGTGAAAGACGGACATTTCATAACTTTAAGTCTTTGAATTGATATTAATCTTTAATCTAAGTCGCCAAAACTCCACTACTATGTTCATGATGTTGTTGAACTGTAAATGGGTATTTTTGTTCGAAGTGCAATATACATTTCCTGGAACAAAACTGTTTAATATTATTATTAAAGTTGTTTTACTTTTTTATTTTTGTGATCAACTTTCGAAGAAAAGTTTGTGTTCTTGATAGATAACTTTCTACTTTGTTACTTAATTAATGTGGGATCAAGCGGGTAATAAAATATATACTGAAAAGGTTTTTTCTTTCTGTATTTTTCTCTTTTTTATTACTCTGATGAGTGGTTTCCTTTTTATTATTGATTGTAAGTTGTATTAAGTCCTATTCGAGAATTTTTTTTATTCTTAAGAGAAGTCACTATAAAAAGGCGAAAAGCTTCTTTATACCTTTACTCTCAAATGGGGTTTGACCAATTATATACCTTTACTCTCCACTCAGGGCCATTGAGCTGAGAGGGATCTTAATTGTGCCAATGCTTGCCATGACACTGAGTCTTGGTTTTTAAGGTCTCGCCCAAAGGATCCGCAACCTTTAAACGTTTAAAGCCAAAAACTACTTAGTTCTATGGTCGATAATGACATTGTCAGCAAATACAAACTATCATTTAGTCAAATGTTGACTGTTGTGACACCATTACTAGTAATTAAATACTGAATTGTCGACAGTGTGCAGCACCTTTCAGTCACTAGATCTTTTTTTAAATTGATTTTGGGATTCAATTTCCTTAACATCATTTCTTGAATTGATTGCAGTTTTCCTTTAAAGCATTAATAGAGGGTGGAGCCCTGAGCCAGTGAGAGCGAAGCTCTCTCTTTAGGTTATACAGGTATACTGTATTCTACCGAAAACTTTTTTTTTTATATTTTTGTTAGGAGAATAGATAGAGGCTTGATAGAAAATAACATTTAAAGAAGATCATGATTGAAATGGAAAAGTGATTGGAATGTGTAATCAGTAAAAAATGAGGAAAACAAACCATGATCAATGCTTTAAAAAAAAATTAATCCAAAAACAGTGCAAATAGGACATAAAACATACACCATTGGACATTGTTAAAGTGGGATCAGGTGCATGGGAGGATTCGGATTGAGTATATCCTTTTTACATTTTGAAACAATGCGAAACAGGGGAATAGCAGATACAAAACTGTAAAAACTAAAGATGTGGAATCAGTTGTCATGGATGAGTAAGCATTCCATGTCGACCTGTCGCAGATGCGTTGTGCTCAATGTCAAGATCGAAAAAAGCCCATTAAAATCAAATACATATACAATCAGTGTTATTAAAAAAGTCAAAATAAGTATTAGAAAAATGCAAATTTGTCAGCATTAAACTTCACGTAGATTGGCTAACATGGTCATTGTATCAACCCTCTTAAATCATGACTTTTAATGAGATAGTTGATATTCTTTCATTTATGTATAAGAGAGTTTTACTTAACATTTTCTTAAACATGTTACCTCTAAAAAGAGGGGCTGTTTATGCCAAAGGTTATGAAACATAAAATTATCCAAGGTTGATAGATCTTTACTTTACTATTTTCAACTTCCCTTACTTAGGCAGCAATATACCTTCATCACTTGCGTAAGGAGTTTATATATCTCAGTTGATTCGATTCGCAAGGGCATGCTTTACGTATAAATAATTTCTAAAAGTTGATGAAACAAGAATATCAGCAGTCACGTATAAAGTCATCTTTTCGTAAGTTCTATGGTCGATACTATGACCTTGTTAGCAAATACAATTTATCATTGAGTCAAATGCTGACTGACGTTTTTCATCGTGATTGTTAGTCCATTATTTATACACTGATTTGGATTTCCCGATCATGACAAGGAGCACACGGTGGGCGTGACCGGTCGGCTGAGGATGTTCACTCCTCCAAGGCACCTGATCCCATCTCTTATGTTTAAGATGTCCGTGTTTGCTCTGCTCTTTTTTAGCTTGGAATACTGTTTGTTATCTCCATATGTTTCATTAAGGTGAAAAATATTCAAAAGGTATAACTATGTCCATGCTCTAGATCACTTAGATAATTATAAAATAAAGGATTAGAGAAACAGTAAGCGTTGGTTTGTGACAAACGAATTTTTTTCATCAATTTGGAAGGGGATATTAGGTGTACATTTAAAGGGGACTATGATTCTCCTTTCATTTTTTGCGCAGATTTATTCTGTGAAATAAAAAAAAAAACAAAGCCATAATTCTTTAAAATATATTTTATCTAAATTCAATCAAATTTCTGTAACAAAAACTTTTCTAACTAAAAGATCTATATTAAAAAAGACTTACAAAGAACTGCCCAGATGAATATTTTACGTCTTTCATCTTTGAAACACAATATACAACTGGTAATCACAGATGATATTCTATAGTTACTTTCATAATATCAATATACAGGTGTAAATGAGTCATTGCATAATTAAATACAAGTTTCATAGCCCCAGACAGCAGTAACAATATTTTCAAAACCTTAAGAAATTTGCCCACTGAATAATAATGATATAAATATAACTTCTACAGCTAATATAAAACTGACAAAGTCTAAGTACATAAATACGTTTTACATCTACATGTATTATTTTAAAAAAAATCCAGACATCGGATAATATGGCAAAAAGTACATGTAAAATACCTAAAAATATTCGAATACATCAGAATAAGTGAGAATACTTAAGAAATAAACAACAATGTTAAAAAGTTCTCTGGGAAATGAACTTTATTTGGTCACGTGATCAAATCCTGTGAAGCCCGAAGGGCTTCTCAGTAGATTTGATCACGTACCAACTAAAAGTTCATTTCCCAGTGAACTTTTTAACATTGTTGTTTATTACTTATATTTACATTTGAGATGAACACATGCATTTCGAGTTAAATTGCATTTATTACAAGAACAAAATATCACCTCGCTCTGTGATTCGGTCGCGCTATGACCTCTGACCCCCAAATAACATTCACACAAAATTGAACATATTTTCTCTTCAATAGGTTCATCTAAGAAAGATATTTGCAAATGTAAATATATAAATATGAATGTTTCCTATTAAAAAAAAGAAGGTAATTGAGTTTCTTTTTAATCGCATTAAAATACTATCATAATACATTATTATATATCAAAACAAATAATAAATATAATACCTTTAAGTAAGAAAGTGGATTTTTAATACATTTCTCCAGAGTTTGCTGTAGGTGTTGCTAATTAAATTGACTAATAAGTCAATATTTAAGCATACTCATTTACATGTAGATGGCTATAAAATCTTATGTGTATATTCATGTAAATCACAATCAACAATGAAGGCAAAGGTACATGTATGGTATTTACTTATTTGATTCATGCTTATGAAATAAATATTCAGAAACTTCATACTTTATATACGCGAGGTTTTTAAAACAAGGGTAAAAGCCCATCGACATTAAGCATTTGGCAAATTCTCGTTTAACATTCTTCATTGGGATTTTTGTATTATATCCCTATATGGACATTGTACTTGGGTCTTCAAAAGGGAACACAACCTTATAAATGCAAAAAAAATAAACACAAGTTAATTAAAAAGTTATCACCGTCTCACACAGTGCACTCAACGATGTCTTACAAAATACCTGGCCTCTTGTGCGACACGAAATGCAAGGGTCGAAACTGTCAATCAAGAGGTATAGATAGAACTTCAAAGTTTACTTTAGATTTCAAACCTGTCGCCAGTGAAGAAAATCAAGTAAAATATGAATATTCTATCGAAGTTAACACATTTTCTTTATATTATCATGCAAAAATAAATAAAACAATTTGAAAGGTATAGATAAATATTTCTCCACGACTGGAAAAAAATGTCTTACATGTATCCGCCATAAATGTGCAAAAAACAATTGAGGTACGTATAATTATGTGCAATATTGTGCAATATGGTATATACTTTTTAACTTTAAACTAAAAGCTTATGGAATGGGATTCAAAAATAAATTAAAATAAATTATTGAGTTCATGTTTTCATAATAACATGCAAGTCAAAATTACACTGAAGTTTCACTAAAAGGGGAATGAGAAAAAGGTGTGGCAAGATCCTCATTAAAAACAATGTCTTGTGTTAAGGAGGCAGGCCCACTTGCAGCTCGTTCGGCCGACTTTGAACGAATTTTTTTCTTCTTTTCTTTTTTCTTCCCTCTACTTTTACGACCATCTTCCTCTTCATGTTGTTCTTGAAGCTGAAAAATAATAACAGGTGGTCAATATCATATGTCGTTCGCCAGACACACAAAAACCTTTCAAAATTCAATAACACAGAATACTGCCAAACCTTTTAGTACATTGTCAATACACACAAAAAGTTATGCAAAAAATCTTGATTTATAAATTTTGAACACTTACAGAAGCACAACTTTAACTTGATAAAAACCGTTTAGTTTCAAAATCATACACGTCGTACAAAAACTATGAAAAATTAATTTTCGTTTTGAAAGTAAGAAAGCATATACTTTTGGTAAAAGTCTCCTGTTCATCATTGATATTGGGGGTGTGGGTGGTGGAATGAGTGACCCTGATTCTGTTGAGTGTGCTTCATGCATGACTGGAGTTGAAATTGGTGATTCACGTAAGCTCTCATTTCTTGATGAATGAGACGAGCTTGCATAAGTATCACTGTGACTTAGGTATTTGGAGCTGCCGGTCTCACCAGGAGAGCGACCTTTCCGACCTTCTGTAAGTGATGAAGACCGTTTGATCGACGGCTTCAGTCTACGCTTCACAGCAGCAAAGAGCTCAAATGGCGACAACGACGAATGTGCCCCAGACGAGGCAGCTGAAACACCGCCCTCTGTTTGTGTGTTGTGTACAGCAGAAGTATCCATGCTAACAGACTTTTTAAACAGTTTTCGTTTCTTCTTTGGATGGGTTACTTTTAAATGGACTTCGCCCTGCTCAGTATTGTGTAATTTGGTTTCACTATCACTTGATGAACATCCGTGTTTGTTATTAATTTCCTTTACATATTCCATGTCAGTATAGTTTGCTGAATCATCAGAAATTATTACACCATTGTTCGCTATGGACAAATTGTTTTCACTTATAGATATCATATTTGAAGGTCGTCCATCATTTTCATCAGCCTGTTCAAAGAATTTCCGTCTAGCATTTTCCTTAGAAACCCGAGCACTTTTAGTTGGAATATTAAGTTCCGACTTGGACTTTGGATTAGAAAGGTCTAAACTATTTTGTATATGTACTGGTGAAGCACCAGCAGATACAGCGTTCCTGTCAGACTTTTCATTCAACATATTTAAAGACAAACTATTCGGAACTTTTCTTGACGTCGCAATTGTCGTCACTGTTGTTGAAACACTTTTTGAGCTTTGTGAGCTTACAGAAACGATTTGATGAGACTTTGGTAATAAGAAAGTCGGTGGAGGTACTGGGAACTTGGAGGTGACTCCTTCTTCATGATGGACGTCAATCAGGATTCTTTGATGGCGATCATTGACAGTTCCCGGCTCTGGGTCGATGGGCATATCAACATCAGAGTCATCTGTTCTGACGTCCATGAGGTCCCCAGGTCCGTTAGAGCATATATTTCTGTTTAATTTATTACTGACCAAATCATGGAATTTTGTTGGAGTGTTTCGTCTGGAATCTTTCAATGTCTCTATTTGTTGGTCTACGATTGCTTCGTCCTTGAGTAGAAAATCCAACTCTGAACTGGAGATACTTCTAAAAAGACAAACATTTATCAATAACAGACTTTACATTTAAATGTAAGTAGGTGACTGGGGTAGCTTAAATATATTATATGTACATTTACTATTTTAAAGTCTTTCCTTACAAACAAAAAGAGACTTGGACGGTATATTAATATGAAACATTTTAACCATATCATTTCAAATAATTTATACCTTCGCAATCTTTTTCTTTCATCATCCGTTGATCCTCTTGAATTTGGTCTTGATAAATTATCTGCTGCGAAGTGGATTTCCTTTAAGGACTAAAATTAAAAAAAATATAAAATATAAATGTACTTAACAAGTAAAAGAGTTTATTTAAGATTTGGTTAAAATTTTCAGCTTATAACAATTTGCGGGTCAAGTACAAAGTAAGACGAAAATAGTCCCATCCACATAATCTGCAGTAAATCGGTTTTTGTTATTATAATATTTTTGTAAGATCATAAATATTCATGTATAATTATATCAATTATATGCTAATATAAATATATTTACAAAACATTAAATGCAAATTACTTTTTGATGAATATTAACAAACACTTTTACTAAAATGAATTAGTATAATAATAACCAAGGTTACATGTAAAACAGCAACACCTTTTTTTTTTACTAAAATAAGACAATTTGACAGGTCGACAGGTTGACAGGTCGACAGGCTGACAAGTCCGCAGGTAGACAGGCAATAGTTTAAATTAAGAACAACAAATTGACAGGTTTTACATGTCGACAAGTCGACAGGTCGACAGGTCGACAGGTCATATTATAAGATACATGTATATCGAATCCCTGTAAGTGTAAAGAGCTTGGCCCACGAAGGTTCAAAATATGCCCTATAAAATGGTCAAAATTAAACTGAAGTTTTGGCCAAAAATTTTTTGCTTAAAAGGTAGTCTAGGTATTGTAGTTTATCAAAGTGGAAAAAAATCCTGGAGTTCCATACTTGTATACCTTAGATCAATAGCCCCAAAATCATAGAAAATCAGGAATTTGCTTGATTTATCACATTTTGGGGGGCTAAATAGTCAAATTTTACATAGAGCACAGGCCTGCCCCAAATTTATTTAGGGTTCAGTTTAAAACTAACATCAAAAGGTTTCTATTCATGAAAAAAATTTTGTGGGGCAGAAGTGTGCTCATACCTTAAAAAGAACATTTCCACAAAA
>PRKT01000180.1:409793-425643 GCA_003671525.1 Saccostrea glomerata | reverse complement strand
GGGTCAAGTACAAAGTAAGACGAAAATAGTCCCACCCACATAATCTGCAGTAAATCGGTTTTTGTTATTATAATATTTTTGTAAGATCATAAATATTCATGTATAATTATATCAATTATATGCTAATATAAATATATGTACAAAACATGAAATGCAAATTACTTTTTGATGAATATTAACAAACACTTTTATTAAAATGAATTGGTATAATAATAACCAAGGTTACATGTAAAATAGCAACACCTTTTTTTTACTAAAATAAGACAATTTGACAGGTCGACAGGTCGACAGGCTGACAAGTCCGCAGGTAGACAGGCAATAGTTTAAATTAAGAACAAAAAATTGACAGGTTTTACATGTCGACAAGTCGACAGGTTGACAGGTCGACAGGTCATATTATAAGATACATGTATATCGAATGCCCGTAAGTGTAAATTTTATTCTCATTTCATATGTGCAATGTCTGATAACAGTTAGATGTACAACATATATATACGTCTCCATTTGACACAGAAACCAAATTAACTCAACAATGTGTATTATGCTGACTCATTTTACAATAAATGAGCTGAATATATAAATTGTCAACACGTCTTATTGTCAACTCAAAATACATATGAATAATGTTGTCAACCTGTCAACCAGATTTAAAAGCGCATTATTAACAAATTTACTTTGATTTAAACTTCACGGCGTTATTGATGCCAATCTGTCGACCTGTCTACCTGTCGACGTGTCAACCTGTCGTCCTGTCTACCTGTCGACCTGTCAACCTGTCGACCTGTCGACCTGTCGACCTGTCTACCTGTCGACCAGTCAACCTGTCGACCTGTCGATCTGTCTACCTGTCGACCTGTCTTCCTGTCGACCTGTTGACCTCGGTAAGCATACATGTTAGGATTTTTATGAACAAATGATATTTTATTACTTCGAAATACATGACCTTCTTAACATTTATAATAATGTCAACCCGTCAGCCTGTAGACCAGACAAATTAGCATGCTTATGAACAAATGTTCATTTATGACTACTACGTGCACATTAAATTCATTGATAATTTAAATTTAAATAAATAAAATATCATATACAAGATACATATCTTGTTTCGTACGTTTATGATCCATTTTATATAATGATTGGTTGACAGTATAGAATGCAGTTGGTTTATATAACTAATTTACCAATAATGGCCCCGAATATTAATATTCACATTTGATTCATATGCAAAATATGGTAATTTATTTTATTTTGTACATTTATGAATATTAATGAATATGCAAAATATATATATTCTTACGAGAAAAAAAAATGGAACTATTTTCGTCTTATATTGTCTTGAGCCCAATTTGCAAATGGAAACAGAACTGAAATACAAGTCTAATCTTTAACTTAAAAATCTTCAGGAACTATGCTGGTAAACACGTACATATGCTAGGAATAATTGTCAATTTCAAATTCGAGTAATCTTTCTTTAAAAGGGTAAAATGGGAAGCCATGATTTTTAGGAATGAAAATCATATACAAATTCCATGTTATAAGAAATTTCGTCATATTTACCTCTTTCATATATTGCAGCACAACCTGTAATGAGAACGAAAACACAATTTAAAATTCTTTATTAATTTGCAGAAAAGACATGATGTACAGCTTTTAAATGATTATCAGTACATTTTTTGATGTCTTATATTTCTTGTACTAAAAGAACATAATGTGGTCTATTTGCAGGAAAAAAAGTTTTACCTCATTTACTTTTTGCTTCATATCCATATTAGCATGGATGGAGAGTCTTTTGGATTCTGACGATGGCTTGGCTAATTGTTCTAATCTGGAAATGACGTCACATTCCACATCTGGGTTCTCAGAATCAATCACTATTGAGGCAAGCTCCCGCAACCTTGTCAACTGTGAGTATTTAGAAAACAAAAATTGTTGAAAAAATTATTTAAAGACATTTGCAACGTTTATTGTAAACAAATATGTAATATCATTCTGTAATCAAATTATTTAATTTTTAACTTGTATTTTCTAAATTAAAACATTGAGATAAATTAAAATTTTAGATAAGCAACGTATGAATGTTCAAATCGTCATATTGGTTCTTACCTCAGATAAAATATCTTCAATTCTTCTTTGATCCCGTTTATGTGTTCTGCGAAATTCTGCCAAACGACGGACAAGATCAACCTTGTCCTTCATTGTTGAACTTTGGTCTTTCTCAGAACGATGGCACATTTCAATCAATTTCTTCTTTAAATCTTCAATTTCTTTTTTACTTAATTCAATCTAAACAAAATTCATTTTAAAAATGATTGAATTTATTATTACTGGGAAAATACATATGTATATGATCATCATATCATTTTTATCGTGGACGTTAAATAAATTTTCCTTTCTTGTCATAGTACATGTACATCCTTGTGTTCTTTATCAAAATGAACCTCTATACTTGCCTTATTTTAAAAAAATATTTCTATAAACCTTTTCAAATTGAAAAGTAAAATCTTTTGAATACGGAAGAAATTAAAACGTTTTAGAACAGCAATTATTTGAAAACTAAATCAAACCTGGGTAAGTCTCCTTTCTCTTAATAGCTGTTCCTCGTCCAGCTCTTTCCTGAGTCTTTTCATTTGTTCCAGTAAAGCTTTGCGCTCTCTTGAATGCTCATTGTCCCGACATTTCAGTTGCCTCTGCAGATCCATCGCCAGTTCGTGTGCTTCATTGAGAAGTCTCTTTTGCTCAGCTCTCTCAGATTCCCATGCAACTTCCATACGGCTTTGCATGTCTTTAGTTCTGTACGTGGAATATGCTACAGTATCCAGCTTTTCTTCCAACTGGCAAAATATAATTCAACGTTATTAGTAGTGGTCCAGTTCCGATTTACTTACATAATTTTGTACCTCTAGCAGTTTTTTATGAACAAGGCATATATTTTACGGAATGAAAATAACGAGATCAATACCACATGTTTAATGGTGAAATATATACTTAAAGCACCAAAATTGTCAATTTCTACAATTTCTCCTCTTGTAATATATTTGTACATCTTGTTATTGGTATATAATGATTTAATTCGTTGCTCATGGTATCGTAAAGCTATTAGCTAATAGGTCAGGTTATATGATATTCAGTCATATGTTTTGTTAAAGAAGTAGGAAATTAATAAAAAAAATACACCTGGTTAATATGACTTTGCATCCCTGATCTCTCTACTTCCCATTTTGATCGTTCTGACGTCATACGATTGACAATTTCAGCCCGTTCATATTCCTGGTCAGCTAGCTGCTGCTTCAATTCCTCCACTTTACCTTCAAGTTCAATGGCCAACTTCCGGCTTGATTCTATCTGTGAAGATATTGAGAAAATTTTGTGATTTCAATTTCTTTTATTGTTTCCTATTCAGCAATTTGAAAGTGTAATTTTCATTGTGACAATGTGATTCTTAAGCTTGTCAGTATTGTTTTCTCTGGGGAAATTTATACCTCCTTAATGTGCTTTTCAAGTACATTTCTTTCTTCTTTCCAATGTTCCAGGTCTTTGGTATAGGTTTCCTTCATAGATCCCATTCCTTTTTGTACACCTTTTATCATCTCTTGATTAAGGACCTTTTCACGTTGTAGTTTATCAAGAACGCCAAGAAGTTTCATGTGCTCTTTTTGAAGATTTTCTAATCTTGTTTCGTATCTGACTTTCATTGCCAGGTATTCTGCACGGAGAACTTTCTCATGGTATTGAATTTGATAAGCCACATCTTCCTAAAATCAGGATAGTTGAATCTATATGTCATGATAACACAATGCATTTCAAGATAAAACTAACCTATTTTATTGTCAGTTACGTTAAAAAGAATAGACAGACAAATATCAAGATGAAAACAAATCTTTTCCCGTAAACTCAATCTTACCTGGGCCCTTAATCTTTGAAGTTCCTCTTTCATTTTATCATTTGACGTCATTTCAGCCGTTAATTGACGTATCTTCTGCGTAAGTTCATCCTGTAATTTTAGCTTCTCACTCTTCAAGGTCCTCATGTTAGCTTCGTGTTCAATTTTCGTAACTCTAAAGTCGGTCGAAATTTTTTCTTTACTTTCCAACAACTTATGTGTTTCTTTTCGTAGAAGAGCCACAATTTGACTTTCTTTCTTTGCTGCTGTCTCTTCATATATTCGCAGCTTCTCTTTAGCTACATTGTAAGCTATTTCAATTTGTGAGCGGTCCTTGTTCCACAAGACCATTGCTTCGCTTAGGGCTTGTTTGGTTTTTTCCAATTCCTCCTGTAAACTAAAGTTATCTGTGTGAAGTTTACCAAGATTGGAAGCCATGGTTTCCAAATCATTTTTAAGTTGTTTGTTATCCTGTTCCCATTCCGCTTTAGTGACATTTTGAGTTTTAGAATTTCCCGAAAGTTCGTCGATTTCGTTTTGTTTTAATTCAATTGTTTCATTGAGTTCTGAAATTTCTTCGGATTGATAATTAATTTCGTCCTGTTTTGACTCTATAATGTCTTTTAAAGATTTGATGATATCTTCCTTTTCTTTTAATTTTTCATCTATTGGCTGCAATTTCTCGCGCAAATCTCGTATCTCATTATTTCTGTGCGAGATTTGATCGAGAAGTGATTGCAAGTCTTCTTCTCTCTGTTTGATTATTTCCTCTTGTTCATTCATGATCTCCTCTTTCCTTTTTAAAATATCTGAATTAACTGTAATTTTCTCTTCAATTTCCCTCAATTGTTTTTGTTTATTTCCAACATCTTCCTTGAATCCCTTAAGCGACCCTCTTAGCGCCTCCGAATCCGCTGTTAACTCTCGAAGTCGTTGCTGGGACTCAATCTTTTCTTTTTCAATGGCGGTACATTTTGATCTCCATTGTGCTTCTACCTAGGCAAATATTCATGAAGCAATGATCTAAGTTAGATCAATAGATATAAGATGCACACATTCCAAAAAGATACTTGTGGTAATTCTACCTCTGATTAATGAGCTATATATTGTTCATTACAAAAGCTATATGATACAAGTACCACTTACGAAACTCTCTACTGTTATCAATTTATATAATGATTATATATACAATGTTTCAATTAGCTACTTTGCTGACTTGTCAATGAGTTTTATTAGTTTTTATAAAGTACTTAATGTTTTATATGATCTTTATCTGTTCAAGGTTATTATATGATTAAATACGCTTCAGACGAAATATGCATCCTTTATGCTAAAGTTAATACTTTCATATTCATTTAGCATATTAAGTATGTTTCGTATGTTAAGAGGTATGCGAATGTGCATATATTGAATGATCATCAATGGGGTGTTTATAAAGAGTTACGTTGGCTAAGTAAACATATATGTAGATTTGCTTACTTCATTCAATTGCTTTTCCAAACTTGCAATTCTTTCTCTGTAATTAGACACATCTATTGGATTTTGCGATTTAGACGCGTCCCTCTATAATATATAAATACACAACTCATTATCAAACTACATGTATAACCTCTTTAATTCCAAAGTTTAATTATCTTACCAACAATAAAAAAGAACTAATTCGGGAAAACTAATTGAAATGTTTGCAAGAACATGACAAAATGGTTAGCAAAAGATAACATGCCTTCCAGAAGACAAGAAATTAGATGCACTCTTGCATTACTCACTGATGAATATGGATGCTTTTGTTTATAATTCTTCTCAAAGGAAGAAATGTTTTAAAGAGATGATATCACTTATGCTCAATTCATGAAAGACGTATTATAAACACATTAATGATTTCGTTTGGCGGTTATTCAAATTGTAAATACACCATTAGAATTACATAACGTATTTATTCACATGCCAACAGCTTGCATAAAAATTTCAGCCATCAATTAGTGCCTGAATAATTGTTTTTAGTCAAATAGGTTAACAAGTCATTCTATATCGTTATAAACTTCATTTGTGTACATTTTTTTTATATAGATGTTGTTGATAATTACGTACTGTCGTCACATCAAATGAAGGTCTCTCGTCAATATGATAAGATGGTGTCTTTTCGTTTTCCGACTCCTCACTTTCGGCCTGTAATACATTTTTGAATATATTGATAACTTTAAAAAAAACATTTGATTCGTAAACGCATCAAAGAGCAGTCATTAACTTTCATTCCATATTGATATTGAAAAAACATCACCCTAATTTTTTTTTTTTAATGAGAGTTCAAAATTTCTTCCACAATGAAGTTTAATTTACAAGTTTTTGCCTTAGATTTTTCCCTCAGTTAATGAAAGTTTTCATTACTGTGAAATAAAAATGGATATATGTTGCCAAGTCCATATCTTAATTGCATTTTGGCGTTAAATACATATCTTAACATTATGTCACAAACAGAGATCTATATCTTATACCAAAAATAGAAATATTTACAACAAGAAAAAAAAAATTAAAGTCAAATTTAAGTATCAATTTAATTTTTTTTTTTAATTCCTCCATGGCACCTGATCCCATTTTTGATGTTCTGAAGGTCCGTGTTTGCTCTGCTCCTATTTTGTATTGTTTTATGGACTTTTGATCTTAAATACTATATGTTTCATTGTTAAGTATTTAATAGTGAAAGTAAATCAGAGTTCAAGATAAGTATTAAATGAATCCTATATTACAGTGTCATAGTAAATCAGTGACATGGAAAGTTTCAAAATGCTAACTGAATGGAGAGAAATATTATAAGAAATATACATTTTCAGCGGCACAGGTAGCCCGCAGACATCGATTTTCCTCTTCCAGTGTAAACATTCGTTCTCGTAAGCCCTTTATTTGATCTGTTGCTATCTTCAAAAGTTTCTTTCCTTCTAAAATCTGCAAAATATACCATATATTTACTCAACTGCATGTTCCAACAGTAATGTATCAAAGATTTTCAGAATCTTTACAATGCAGTTGGATTATAGTAAGGCCACACACATTCCAGACTTTCGCTTTCATCATTTTGTTCTATTTACGTTTCCCCTCCGTGATATTTGTATCAAAGTATTGCGTTTCGTTTATTTTGATAGCAACTCTTTCTTACTGAGAGAGAGAGCGAGAGAGAGAGAGGGAGAACATGGAAATGAGAGTGAAGAATGGTAAGCATAAGTTAAAAACATTTTAGCTTCCAATAATATGTAGAATAGATTTCTATACAACAAACAGTACAACATTCAACATTATTAAAAATCTTTTACATTTACTTGAAAATACACTTTTTGCCTAAAGATTCTTAGAATTACATATAAAATTACTATTTATAATAAATAATTCTTAAAATCAAATCTACCTCTGCTTGAAGGAGTTCCTTCTCCCTAGCGAAAAGCTTGGCGTCGTCGGACATGGCGGTAGAGATGCTCTCTGTTGACACGAGAGCTAATTTCTTCTCTGTTGCCGCTAGTTTTTGTCTTTCCTCCGCCAACAGACGTTCCAAGCAGTCAATTCTTTTACGAAACTGGTTCTAAAGAATCAAGAATGTTTTCTCCTGAGATAATTCAAGCGTCAAGAAATAAAGACAAGCAAATAAATTCTCAAATTTCTAAATCTTGTCGAAGAAGTAACATTTTCAATGAAATTGTGCAATACAACGAATGTTTTTCTTTCTTTGTCTGGTAAGTTTGCAATTATCTTAAAAACATTTATTTTGGTTAAATTGTTTCAAGGATTAGTCTTAACGTTTATAAAATATATTTTGAATCGGCGATGTGGATGATAGGCAGCTGCACCATGGACCAAAAGAAAGGAAAGGAGCAATGTAATTAAAAATGAAGAAACTTCAGGTTTTGTAGTTTACTTTATTTAAACTATTTATGTGAAGCATCTTCGATTATTTACATATAGCAGTACACTCTCTGAAATGTCATGTCCTTATCATTGTAATTAAATGTACCAATCACCAAATCTAGAGAAAACGATGATCATAGATATTCTCTACAATACTAAGTTAGCAGGTTTGGAGAAAACAAAAAAAGAACTTTCTAGACAACAAAAAAAAACTTGCTGATGACTGTGGATGTGTTCCGCTTAATTGAACATGGCATTATAATTAAAGCAGACAAAAAAATCCAGTCTGTATCATCCGCCAGATATTCAAAAAAAAGTTCAAAGAACTGGAGTAAAAAAAATACATATCTATAAATATATTCACATGGACAGGAATTGCTGTTAGTTCACAAGAGCAGGAAAAATAAGACAGAATTAAAATATCTGAAATTGCTTTTATTTCATGCCAAAGAAATTAAGCAATTCGATTAATATCTTGTTTTGAAAGAAGATGAGAAATAATAAGGGAAGCTATATAATTGGAAGCATACTCAGGAACTTGAGAGAATCAGAGAGAAAGATTATGTTAGCATTAATATTAAATTGGTAAAAGCAACAACTATCTTAAAAGGCAACATAAGATTAACTGCATGACCTAATGACCTTGCTCTGGGTGTAGTACTTGGCACGTTTGTTTTAAATCTATGTACATGCATCATGTCACAGGGCAATGTTAATAATAATAATTTTCTCTTTATGTATAGTTAAGGGGATCAGAATACAAGATTACAGAGGCATTAACTGTATATTAAAATTTCAACAAAGAAGACGAAATCCCGATTCACGAGTCTAGGATGGATTTTTCTTGATTCCAAATGAATCGTTATCCATTGCAGCATACGCTATTGTGTTGCAATGCATGTTATGGTTGAAGGAGTGACAAATGGCCAAAGTAATAAGTCTAAAAAAATTCATGGATTGACTGATTGCATGTTGTTTTAGGCCCTATTTGAGATTTTTGCACCCATGAAGAGATGTCATCATATACTGGCAAATGGCTTCAAATTTCGACTTTGCTCAATGGCCGAATTAGAGATGGATCTATATCGTGCCAACGCCTTCCGTGCCACGTGATCTCGATCTCTACAGAAGGACACGCAACTTTCACTTCAAAGTGCTGAGCACATGACGAAGGGAACAGTTGCTACCTATTTTTTATCGACTTAGGTTAGTCATGGCTAAATTTCAAGCGCACGACCTTCCGATTCGATCACGAATGAGCCACTTCTTTATCCACTGGGTTACCAGATACCATGACGGTCAAAAATGAAGAAAAACAACAAAACCAGAGCGTTGGTTTTAATAATTGCAAATTCCTATGCACGATTTCTTTTCATAGAAAAAAGATTTTCGATTTCTAGAGATGGTTTTTGATGTTAATACACTTATAACAAATTTGCCGGGTATGGTTGGACATTCGGTTAAATCTGTGCTCCTGAGAATCATTTTGTCTTCAGGTCACTTAAAATCAAATCGTATTTTGAGAACATTGTGCTCATTTGGCAATTGCCAAATTCTAAGTCTGTAAGATCCATCATTACAAATCACAAACACCTGTGACTTTGGACATGCAAGAGAGTTAAGATAGAAGCTACTCTGTCAGCATTTTAGTCGTCACGTGAAATTGCCCACAGTGAAAATTATTTATACCAGAATTAGTGTATTTATTTTTTTAATCAATAAACGAATTCTGGAATTTTCGTTCACAAAAATAAAGATGCTTCAATTAGTTCCATATACTTTTCTACTTCGACCACACATGATAAGAACCACAAAATGAAATATGATCGACTCAAATTCTTATTTTCTTTTTTAACTTTATACCAAGTAGTTTATCAGTATTTTGTTTTTCTTCGCTCTATACCAATTTTTATGGTGCTCGTAAAAGGTTAAAACCTATTTTATAAGTTCACATGGTATGATAAAAGTATACGTTATATTGCATTAACCATATGACTGTATAACCTTGCTTGATAGTACAACTGGATAAATTTGATGTTTCTATTTCTTTTCTTGAAAATTAATGATGAAAGGGGGCTCATAGTCTGTGTCCCTATTTTTAATTTGCTTTTTGTAATCTTTCATGCATTTGTTTATAATAATAATTTGACAATTTCTTACTTAGATCTATGTATAAAAAATAGCACTTACATCCCAGTCCCTTTGGATGACTTGTCTTTTTAATGGTGATTCTGGACTGCCAGGAGTTATTGGAGACAAGCCGGGAGACACACCAGGTGATGCTCCATCAAAGACTTCGTCACTTCCGAGGCTGACGTCACTACAAGTGCTGATCACTCTTGCACTGCGTCCGCTTCCGTCACTGGCTACCGAGAATGAGGCTGCGACACGCTCTAATTCACGTTCTGCTGTGTCAGCACGCTCTTTCACGATGTCCAGTAGATTGCTCAAAATCTGAAATTTCGTGAAAGGCCAATGCTGTTTCAATTAGCATGAATGAAAATACACCCCAATCTTCTGACACATTTCTATTATCAATGTCAATGAACTCATCACGAATGGCAATTAAAATTAAGAAAAAAATGCGGTTGATCAGCTGCAATTTCTCTACAAATCAACATTAACAGAATAGCTACACACTTTACTGCGGCTGGTTTAATATCGGAGCTTTCCTATTGTTCGCTATTTTCAAACGGCAGCATTCGTGATTCTCAGAACATGACGATACTTAAAGAAAGAAAGTCAATAGGAATATTTCTATTCTACAACAAGCAAACATTAAATGATAACAGGGGAAACGCAAGTTGACTTTGGCAAAGAATCAGAAGTACTCTAAAACTGCACAATTGCTTTCTTAAATTAGTGAACTCCCATTTGATGTTTGGTTTTCTTGGACTTTGTAGCTTATCATTAGCTTCAAAGTTCTTGAAAATATTCCAAAAATAATCCTACCAGAAAATTGTTCTTCTGTATCAGTAGATACCAGATAGTCTCACCATGATAACTCTGTTCACTGATTATATGTAAATATTTACAATCATAAAAAGATCCCTTCTTCATAGGAATAGCTTAAAGCCAGATTGTGTTGTATTCTCTTAAGATATAAAATGTATACGTTTCTCTACACCTGTAATTAAATTTAGCTACATAAACTTTTTGACCTTGCTATTTCTTTCTTCTTTTTTTTTGGTATCTTACTTTTTGGATACATAGGGTGGTATAATTGCAAATTGACTTCAGGAAAATGATTTATATAGTTTAGAAAGTTGTAAGAAAAGCGTATTATGGATATCGTAAAACATAGAGATAAATTTTTTTTCTTAGATATCTTTTATGTTTATTCTCTTTACAGAAAGAAAGGGGTGAAAAAAACCCACTTTAAATACAAACATTTATACATCAGACAATTACCGCCTATGAATGGTGATAATAGATATTACTTTTACTGTTTTAAAATGTTTCATCTGCAATCTTTCAAAATTGTATTGGTTAAATTCTTTGAAATATTTTCCATTGAAAATTGGTCTGATGATTAACACAAGTACAATTTTTTAAGCCATAAGCATCTTTGAAATGCTGAACAGATACACGTACCTCATTTTTATCATGTGCAATGTCCAAATCGTTGAGAAGATCAAGTTCCTTTTTTCGATATTCGTCTTCAATTTTCTCTATTTGCTTTAAATATTCTTCCTGTTTCTTTAAAAGATTGGCAGTCTCTTGGTTCCTCTGACTCAGTTTCTTGGATAGGGCATCTAAAATATCGACATATGGTTCATATGAAATACCCTCTTAGGAGTTTTCGAAATATCTAAAATGCATACTATACATAATGTAAAACTACACATTCTTTAAAATGAAATATGGAAATAACGACCAGTGTTCAAGTTTTAAGACCACTGAAACAACGCAAATCAGGATATTAAGAATTTTACTGATTTAAGGTCTATTAATGTACGAAATAAAAATATTTTGAATAAACTTCCAGCCAGAAAATGCATTTTTAACTTTATGTTGGAAAGCTGACATTGTCCATTTGAACATGATTTTTGTTCTTTGTCTGTTTCCAAAACTGATATGTTACAAGATACAATAATGATGCAAAAACTTCACATTGACGAACCTGGTACAACATACAGACCCAGTTTCATAATAGATGTTTAATTTTAGACATAAAAATGTTTTTTATTAGCAATATCTTTTTCTCCAAAAATATCTTTAATTTCAAATCTAAATCCTTACATCAAATAAAGTGAGCTAGAGACAAGAAATAAGATTTAAAATGACCATTGCAAAGTTCATATGCATGAAATAATTCAAAAATATATTTAAAAGATTCTTTTTCAAATGGACATTCTGTAATGTATTAGATATTTATGAGACAGAAAGTTACACATTGTTAAAGGAATAATATTGATAAAAATGTTGATCTCATTTTACATCCATAGGGATTAGTAAGCTGACACTTTTTTCTAGTACTTTTATAATTGAAGAGAAAAGAATAAGGATGCTCTATTCTTCATGATTCAACCTCTTATGCTCAAGAAGTCCGTGTTTGTACTGCTTGCATGGATTTTGACCTTGAGTACTGTTCATTATCTGCATATCTCATTGAATTTATTAAAAGCATTCAAAGACGTCTTGAAAGAAAATACAAAAATATATATATGCGCACTCAAGCAACTACGTTGCAAATATTGTTGTCAAAAACAATCATATATGATGATTTGCCACCTAACTGCGGAAACATTTCTATCTCTGACTTCATGAGTTCTGAATCCAATGTATGCATATTATGTCTTATTTCAAGGTTAATGTCTCCATTGTTCTAGTCGCAGCTGTCTATTTGTGTTTCCCCTCCATCCATTCCCGGAACTAATTGACTTTGCAGTTTTATTGCATTAACCTTGTCTGCTCTCCGCTGATACAATCATAAAGTTTCAAGAAACTAAAACTTTAGGAGGGTATATAATATCATAACATTAGATGCAATTGCAGTACTGAGTATTTAGCTCTCGTATTGCAGCCAAGTATAAAATATTATATGAAGCAGTTTTAACATGATTAAGAAATCTCATTAAAACAAATTCATATAAGTTCAATTTCAAAAAACCATAATTAGTATGATGAAGCAATGCAAAGTTTAACAGAATTTAAAAATTCTTCCGTCGAATACTTTAAGATAAGTATAATGTTGAAAATAAATCGAAAACAAAGTCACATTAAAACTTTACCGTTCATAGAAATAAATAAATCCTGCCATCACCCTTCAAGCTGAGTATACAGTTCTTGATCAATGCAATACAATAGACAACCTGATACATATATGAATAGTACCTTCACAGTTATCATAAGCATCATTGCTGAACCCTAACTTCCTCCCGACTTATCCGCGGCTTGATCAAGAATAAACACTTTCTGCCAAAGTAACAGTAAGTAGAGGAATTCGCTAAAGAGACATGGCAAGCCAGCATCTCGGCCAGAACCGTGTATTTTTCTAACCTTAATTACTTCACAATCAGGGTTGTGTCTTAAGAAAAGCACGCGATAGCATGAAATTAACATGCATGTAGATTGCAGTATTTTATATTATGCTTAGGTGATTTTGTAATATATCGTGTTTCTTTTATACATATTTCTTTTATTCGATTGTCGATGAGATATTTTGACTAGTAATTATCAACAGATGTTAGTGTGATTGGCTTTTAAGATATCTATTATTACAAGCATTGCTTATACAATTGGTATTCAAAGCATATATCTCTACAAATAAATATCATATTTAATATAATACTCAATAGTTAAAGCTTGTGTGGTAATATGATGTTTATCATGTTGACAAAATTAAAACTTTAATCTAATGATGAAAGATTGAGTGATGGGGTTTATTTAAAAAAAATATTTACAATTTTATACATATGCATTATTCGACATTGTCATACGACATTTAATATTTTCATGATATGTAGCATTTGTGCAAACTTATTACTTTATATGAGTAGTCTAACTTCCCAATTTTACAATAGGCATCTAGACTCTAATTCTTCATTTTTCAGTTTATACATACATGTTAATTAATATAATGTACAGTTATACAAGCATTGTCACAGTTTTTGCAATTTGTCATGTTAAAGACCGTTAAAGATATTTGAGTCTTTTGATGTTAGAGATCAGTTTATATACATATACTACAGGTTTTGTCCTCTCCTCTCTCTCCCTCATTTAAATTTCCCTCTAATATTTGAAATCTACACACGCGCAACGAGTTCTTAATCGGATTCTGATGCTGTATTCATCGTTAGTCCATGTACAAATGGCAAATATGACGTCAACAAACACGCGATACAAACAGTAACTTTGACAGTTTGGACCACCTGCACAACATTTTGCAAATTTTTGCCTATCATATGATGTTGTTATACTAATGAAAAATGATGTTTTCACCGCAGGAAAGGAAATAAAAGACATGAAAAAGGTGAAGATGAAGAAAAGTGATCAATCGCAAAAATTTACAAACGATACACATGTAAATATGGCGGAAACCACTGAATCAGAAAATTCAAGATGGAATCAGGTGTTTAGGTGGAGAGAGCAACCCCTGTTAACGATCAACAAGTTGTTGTTTGTTGGTCCTTATCATCTTTAGTCAAGTGACATACTCTATGATCTTTTATTTTGATTTCACTGGGATATATTGATTCAGCATTGGCGTGAAGTAACTACATGTATCACTGTACAAACGGCGCCAAATTATCATAATGTCGATGAAAGGTCATGGTGAAAGTTTTTTTTTCTCCGTATGTTGAAGGTTTAGAGAAAACTCCTGCTTTAAAATAATAGTTTTCTGAAGTATGCTTATAAGACTGCAAAAATTAGTGCCTATTGCTATTTGATCTGCATATTGTAAAGCGTAGATCGATGTTGCCAATGGGTAACCACGCCATTCTTTTAGAGTACTTCAGAGTACTTGTGAAAAGAACCAGAGTGATTTATAATAGATATGTATTTTTGTTGATGTCAAACATGACAAATTAAAAACTTTTGATATTTTTCGTGTACCATTTTATTGAAGAAACAGTTACCATTCATATTTATTCATTTATTTACTCAAACATGGAAGTGTTAAAGAAGTAAAGTTTAAAAAAAAACAGTAAACAAATCTATACTATTGACATTTTTTTTTTCAATCCGCAAATAATTCATGAAAATATCCAGTTCTTTTAATTAAACGCTGGATATTTATGCTAAATATATGCTTAAAAATTGCTTATAAATGGTTTTTTTAAAAATAAAAACTCCTTTTAACAATCTTAGTACCTCTTTTTGTATTGTCTCTCCTTTTTAATAATGAAATTGAATGAATAGAAAGTTATTTAAAATCTTAATCCAGCAGTTTGCCATTGTTGTTTGTAGTAAATATTTCTTTCCCAGTAAGTGCAAAAACATATAGCATAAAGCATTTTTTTTCTTGAAACCGTATCCATAATTCTTGTATCTACAATCTCTTCATGTTTACAGCAAAACATAAATACCCCAAAATTATTGATAAATATCAATTATCTAGGTAATAAACCTAAGAGCGATGGAATACCTGACCGGTCACGGTTCTAATATTTATAAACTACATGGATGCTAGAGGAGAGATCTGCCGCAGACTTATACGATGTGTAGATATCATGATTATGGACTTATCTTAAAACAAAGGTGAAAGATCTTTAATCTTAAATTGGGGCTTATTAAATCATTAAAACGGTACTTGATAAGTTATCCCTGTGGTTTTTGTGGGTGCTATCTGAAAACAGGTGGTGTAAATCCGAATTGGACATCACCCAGCATCACAAAATACTAGTTAAGATGATAAACAATATTGATTATATACAAGTTACATGACCTTGATCTCATGAACAATTGAATGATTTTATAAGACTATACGTGTTAAAAATTTATTATCAATATATGTCTTGTGTCATAATCTTCAAAACTGAAAGCGTCGAAAAAAATTCTCCTCCAAGGATTTGGTCTATAGTAACACAGGAGTCTGAAGATTTTACCGCAAAAAAAAAAAAAAAAAAAAAAAAA
>PRKT01000180.1:366230-408333 GCA_003671525.1 Saccostrea glomerata | reverse complement strand
TTTTTGTGACCAAATCAATTGAAAAAAAACTTGTATTACGTACTCTGTGATGTCACACAGGGAAATTAGATAAAATTTGACATAGTTACTATCACAACTGGCATAAATAATATATTTTGTACATTAATCCTCTGTTATGGCAATTTATCTTTTGTAAATTTTGACTGAAATTTTTATCAGCAGAAAATAAGGATTATATATATTTATGAAAAAATACTTTTACAACACAAATTATATAATGTACTCATTTGAAAGAAAGTTCTTTGCAGTAAAAAGTTTGTAAATTATTATTATTTAATAATTCTTGATGTACTAGATGTACCAGTTAAAAGATTCTGTTTATTAACATATCATGCATAATACATTTACCTAACAAATAATTCTTTTTTTCAGATTCATTTAAAAGAAGTTGTATGTGGTGTGCATTGAAATTTTCATGGACTACAATTTACAAGAAGTAGGATATAGGCAATGAAATGAGAATATTCCATGCGTTTCATTTACAAGCACATGGATGAAAGATTTTAGACTGAAGTGCGTTAAAGTGGATAAAAAGAATCAAAAGAACCGAAAATGCCTTCAAAACTACTTAAACTAAAATACATATCTTCTATTTTAAAATAGATTGCCGCTTAAACTTGCATCTCATTTATAGAAATCAATTTTTATCTTTTGAAAATGAAAAACTCATAAAAATATTTGGTAGGACTATCTTATCAATGCAACAAAGATGATGTAAAGAATATCATGTTGGAACCTTGAGCTGTCATTTTCAGTATATATGTATTTCTGTGTACTTGATACAATCAATTACCAAGTGCATGTATCTATATCTTATCGTACTGTATCGTACGGAATGTCAGGACAAAATAATCCATTCGTGATATGAAACAAATTTATCATCATTATTTCTAATCTCACTGTTCTTGGTCTTTATTCTACAAGTGAATAACTTTAATGTACAATTAATGTACATTAAGGAAAGGTCTCCACAATGCATGTTACATTTTATGTGTAATTTATTTAGAGTCATTAAATGCTGCTCCATTAAATACTATTTACATTCACATTGCACTGACAATTTTTGGTTTGGGATAATATGAAAACCAACATCATTTCCGTGAACAAAATCAAATTTGAATGTCGTTAAATTACTCTTTGCAGGGTCATATGTTTAAAAAAAAAAGGAAACTGAAGTTTTATATGGACAGCAAAACAATGGAGTGATTTCGACGACAAATAACACAGGAATAGTAATGTATCAATTATCAGCGATTTATAACTTTTGATTGTTCTACAATTTCCACAAGAATTACCATAGTCAACATTTTAACATTAAAAGTGGAGGCTACCCTATGTTTGCAATTAGATAAACAGTTTAACGGGGAAAAAGCAATAAATTTCTGTTTCCAGTATTTCAAAATATAAAACAAATTCTTGACAGCCTACAAATTAAAAAGGAATTAAAAAATTTCTTAAACAACGTCCACTATGTGAAATGTCTCAGTTGAAGGCTTAACATGCATCCAAATGTATAAGAAATGCATGACTATAATTGTACAACAAAAAATAAAACAGCTTTCTGCTCAAATTACTTTTAGTATAAATAAATCTTTCTTTTCAGTTCCGGAGAATGGCCTTACCACCAAGTTTTGGTATTTAGGAATTTGAATTTGACTTGGCATTGAATTGAACGGTTCATTACATAACAGATGTGTGCTCACAGTTTACAGGAAAATGCACATCGTGCTTTCTTAATGCGATTAGGCTTGACATTTGTACAAGACAAGCAATTAGAATATTAAAAGATCACAGAATCTACAAGAGTTCCTCCAACCCTTGGTATGGATTATTTCACATCTAGGTCATATTCCAAAAATGTGAATGTATTTTTGTAAACACCTGACTCAGACTCTACTGCCGTCTAATGACATATATTGTATTCGCAAAAATTGCAACAACCAGATAGAATTAAAATGGAAGACCTTGATAAAGGTTTCTGTTTAGAAATATACTTGCAACTTCGACTATACATGCCTGTATTCAACAATATCGCCGTTTCATACATTTTTACTAAGAAAATTGCACATTTTCATACTGAAAGGATTAAGTGACACTATATTTTAATATTCTTTTCTCAGTAGAATACGTAGAATCATTTAAATTTGTGGTGGCCAATTTTTGTAAAATGCATAAGTTTTCAGGTTTTGGGAAATGTCATTTTATGTTTTCTTTTATACCTACTAGAGAAAATTTTACTTTTTCGCCAAATTTTTTATTCGTGGAGAATGTTAAAAGCTTATTCGTGGATCAAGAGGTAGCCACGAATTCGATTAAATTGAGCCATTACAGTCTTACAGTCCAAAGTATAAAAAGATATAAAACAACAAATTTGCTGCAACCACAATTGAAATTTCAATCGTGGTTAAGTGTGCACTACTAAAATAATTATTGATTTGAGAATTAGCTCCTCTTACAGTACTCGTCCCAGATCATATGGTGACGTTTTAAGTCAAAATATTGAAGTCAAATTCGTCTATCCATTTCATCTCATTAATCTCGACTGGACGGGATTTAATGAAGACCATGGCCATCTATTTCCGTACTCTTCGTTGTTCGTCTGGTGGGAATTTTTGCATACCCTACAGCAAAATGCATTTTATATGATGTAGATTATAGAAGTATGGCCTGTATGCTTCAACACCGACCTTTATGAAACTATTTGCCTTCCAAATCTGGCGTTGCAGCACTATACAATTATTAAAGTTTCAGATGATGATGAAACTTACTCCTTCGATGGATGAAATGAATATCTCTTCAGAAGTAATTTTCCTCTTGATGACGTCTGCATCTTATAACAGGTGTTAACATTTCAAGCTAACATGAATCTTCGTTGTTAGTCGCCATTCAGTGGATTGGAACACTCTGATGGTTCCCAATCCATGCAAAAATTATTACTCATTCAAGATTTTGCATTTTAAGGACAAGATCAGTTAAATTTTCTCCGGACAATTTAAAAAAAAATCTGGAGATTGTAAAAATGGGTCAACATATTCAAAATTCCATTATCTTGGCTTTCAACTCAAGGTTCAGAGGCAAATCTACTCCTGCTAATGTCGAGTTCGCCATAGTCAAGGCTGAATGATTTTAATTGGATATCAATTTGAACATTATTAAGTGCCCAAATAAATATTAGACTATTTTTATCAATTTTAAAGGAGTTGTAGCATAAATCAAAATTTATACAAAAATACACGTTTATGGGCATATTCTCGTACTCAAGTGTATGGTGAACCATCTTATCATGTTTTTATGTTAAACATGTTAAATATGATAGTTTCTGATAAAATACATTAAAATTGAAGCAAACTAATTGAATTTTCGATAGTTGTAACATAGTGTACATGTTCGGTAACTTCTGAAATGCATCCTCAGTCACTACTGAACTAATTATGCATTTGAGAATTCAACCCTCCATTTGAACTTGCTCATTGGTAGAAATGAAATTGAATTTTGAAGTCAAAATTCCTGTAATTATTCTCACCTGGCGACAATTTGGAACTATGTCGGGACTACTCTGTTTGAACGCACGGTACGTTGTTCGTAATTAAGTTGAAATTTCGCCATACTCTAGCAAAGTGATTTTTTCATGTAGATCTTGGTCATATATGTATATGGATGACCTGTCTGCATTGTTGCCTCTATTATATTTTTGCATACCATTTTCTCTCTCATCCTGGCATTGCTGTGCATGTGTCGAGAAATGTTACCAGCAGTTCTTCCAGTATTAAAAAGATCTCTCAGTAAGGAAGCCCTTGTGCCTTCTGAAGGAATCTGTATCTTAGAACAGGATGAACGGTTCTAATTTGCCTGATACATGGCTTTAACCCAAAGTTCAAAAACAAACTCTTCGGTTCACGTTAAGCTAGTCTGGGTTGATTTTTCAATCGTATTTTTGAATACTATTTAGGACCAAAATAAGTTCAAAAATATTTTAGACATGATGAGAATAATTAAAGTAGATTAATTTAAAATTTTGTTTCTTTTCATTCATGTATTTAAATTTTTTTTAGACATACAGTGAAATCCTAACTGTACTACTAATATTAAAATTATTCTAATACTAAAACAAGACATAAATTCTAGAGATGCTTGAGTTTGTGAATGACAACATATATGTTGTTTTTGGAGACCAGGTCTTCCAACAAACTATTTGAATTCCCATGGGTACCAATTGCATCCCGTATTTAGCAGACCTATTTTTGTATTCATATGAAGCAGAGTTTATGCAAAATATGCGTGAGAAGAAGAAAACACTTGCTGTGGCCTTCAACTTAACATTCAGATATATCAACGACGTATTTTCAATTAACAATGGTAATTTCAATTCTTGTCAAAACGATATATACTGGTGAGTTTGAGATAAAAGATACCACAAAGTCTGACACATCAGTTTCACATTTAGAAATTTTACTTGAAAAGGACATTAATGGTAATCTAACAACCAAGCTTTATTGACAAACAAGTTGATGAAACAAGACTATCAGCATTCTCGTTTAAATTCATAATTTCGTACATTTTATGGTCGATACAATGACATTGTCGACAAATATAATTTATCATTGAGTCAAATATGTATACACTGAATTGACGATGGATTTTTCCTTTTTTTTCTTGATCATGACAAGGAACATACGGCAGGGGATGGTTTATCCTCAATGGCACCTGATCCAACCTCCGATGTTTTGGAGGTCTGTGTTTGCTCTGCTCCAATTCTGTTTTTTTTTTTCATGGATTTTTTATCTTGAATACTATTCGTTATCTCTATATGCTTCATATTACTATACACACTATCCAGAAACGAACATATATATTTTCAATCCAGCATAGAACTAATTGCAAAAGGGCTAACGGATTGCGCTGTTTCTGACGTGCGAACGCTTTGCTTGTCGAGAGGTTTAAATACTACGTCACATTCTCGCCACATCAAAAGAAGTAGCCGAGATCGCTTCTCTCCCACGCTAAAGTCGGTCAGCTGCAATATACATCGCCGACGTTAAACGGTTTAAAAAGGGGGACAGGCAGCACAAATCTTATTAAACAGTTGAAAAAGAGCATTATTATGCATTTTTAAGAGTCCATGATAAATTGAAGGTGATAATTTTATTTTTATAGCATTGGCCATTTGTGTACATGTATATATAACAATTTATATTGTATTAACGCAAGCGAAAGGAAAAAATGGAGCTGTAGAGAAGAGACGATTGTTTCTTGTTACAGTAGCTGCCTTGGGATAATGAATGTACATACACTGAGTTGGTAAAGGGACCCCCAGGAGAGGGGCTGGTGAATTTTCTGTGTCAGATTATTTCTTTCATATCATCTTGTAAGTCAGGGACGGATAACTTCTTTTTTTCATCCGGAAAAAGTTTGACAAGCCAAAGAAAAAAAGGTAAACTATTTCGGGTAGGGTTAGTTCAAAATATATTTTATTGAATTGGATTGGATTGAACAGCAGACTTAGATACCTATGATCCTCCTATGATATGTACCATTTGTGATTTTAAAACTGTTGGTGATGAATATCATTAAGTTATGGAATGCAATTACTTTTCGAAAGATAGAGAAATATTTCTCCCAAACAGATATTGTAATAATCCTAACACTTTCAAATTCAATGGACTAATGAGTCAATCTGATTAAAATACAGATCTCTATATAGCGCAAAACTTTGCGCTATGTAGAGATCTGTATTTTAATCAGATTGCTAATGAGTAGTAATAATGTAACAATACAAAAATCATTATCAAAATTTATAAAGAAAATTTTTAAAACCGTCTGTCCTTCTTGAATCCTCCTTGTGTTTTATAGATAGCTGACTACATGTTTTTCTCACTCTTTTCTTTATATATTTGTCTATTTCTTGACCCTTGACCGCAATTTTTGTTTGTGTATATGTATATATGTACCTCTTGTACCAGTGATCTGGTTTTGAGCGAATAAAGAATTGAATTGAATTCTCTCAATAGGTCAAGGACAATTACAATTAAGTACATGAAATTGATGTAAACATTGAAAAAAAAATGTATGATGAGTAGATTATCAATTGTTACATATTTAGAATGAATTCAGAGAGAGAGAGAGAGAAAGAGAGAGAGAGAGATCATAGAGTAAAACAAATAAATATAAAATGAATAATTTAACAATGAATAGAAAAATGATAATTATATGAATGAAAACAAAAAGAAAAACAATCGGGTGGGGGAAGGGTTAGAAGTACCAGGCAAGGACATATTATTTTCTCGCTGGTCGAGGATAGATTTTTTTTTTCGAGAACGGCCAATTTATTTCCAATATTTGCAGGAAGTGCATGTGTAGATAGATTTACGCTTTACATTCTGCCGTTCGGTATTAATTATACTGAACATACAAAACTAATTAAAATATAACTAAATTGAACTTCAATCGATAAAATTTGAACGTCTCCTCTGGCCTTCCCTCTTCGCTATTTCTCTTGAATATATGCCTGGAGAGGGGACTCTATTTTTTCAGCAGTATATTTTGTAATAAGTTGCAACAATATCAGAATGGCTTGGATTGATACGCGTAATCAATAAATGCAATGGTCAATGACTTATGCAATACTTGATTTTTATACATGTACGCAAATATGAAGAAGTTAAAGTTTGCGATAGAATGTAATAATCTACCAATTTAAATATTCGTAATGGACTGAAAAAAAAATCATAAAATGCTTTCATTGATTAATTGATTAATTCAAGTTTTAAAGACATTTAACTATGCTGGTAATATTCAAGAAAACGACATCGGGACTGTCTAGTCCACTTTTTTTTACCCAACAAACAAGCTGTATGTTGCAGCTGACCGACTTTAACGTGGGAGAGACGCGATCTCGGTTACTTCCTTTGATGTGGTGACAATGTGACGTAGTATTTAAACCTCTCGACAAGCTAGGCGTTAGCACGTCAGAAACAGCGCAATCCGTTAGCCCTTTTGCAATTAGCTATAAATTAGTACTATTTATAATGACATAATTCGAGCAGGGAACTTAACCGTAAGAAAGTTCTTTAAATGTTTTATCATTATGTAAAATACAAAGTAACTTATTAAAAAAGTGTCTCAAGGTATGTTCTTTATCTTTTATTTCTGGTATATTGGAATAATTTAGCTGATACAACAAAATGTTTTTATCAATGCATGATTCTTTCATTTACACGTGTTCTTCCGCTTTCAACCGAGAGAACAGTTTAAGCACAACTTATACAAAAGGGGTTCAAAGTCAGTACCCCCAATTATTCGCCCATTCTCTTAAAAGATAAAAATAACAGTGTTTTATTTAAAGCAGCTCACTGTTTACTTTCTATCCTATATGCACTCATGTTTGATAGATTGCTAACGGTTTACTTCATTTGAGAAACGCGATAGAATTGATGTTTCTTAACACCCGAGTCACACCTGTTCCGTGAATGCAATATATATATGCGCTCTATGCTCTAAAAGACTTTATGCTGTTGACTGCCAAGAAATCCTTTAACACTAATATTTTTGATCAGATATTTTATGACTGATGGATCCGATTATATTGTTTTGGAAAAAAAGAATTTCAAAGAGTTAATGGATGGTTATCAGGGGCGGCATTCACCACCTTCCACTTATCTGCATTGCACGTGTGCTTAAAAGTGATGCATTCCATTTCATCATTTTTTTTTCTCTAATTTCAAATATTTTTGGGAAAATGGACTCTTTTAATTCGTATACTTAGCATCTGTTTATTGAATTATCATAAATACGTACCTTTTTAACTCAAAATGATCTTTTCTTTTCGTAAAAGCTAGTTATCCGTTTAAGAGCTACAATAAATCTAGTTACTTCTTTTTTACCGAATTTATAGTAGAGACCTATTTCACGGCTAAGTTACTTTTAAGTCGCATCCTCGCCATACTATCAATAAATCAGAGATAATATATCTTATAGGCGCGTGCCTCGGCCAGGATCTCCTAAACTAATGCTACTACAGAAAATGTATTTCAAAAAATTATGATTAGTTGGAACGTTTCCCCTCAACCTGTGGCGATAATTTGCCAGAGGGAGCGTGCGGGGTAATTATGTGATGAAAACCTTACTAACAGAATAAATAAGACAGGCTCACTCACCAACTTCATCTTCCAGGTCCAATATGGTGTCCATCAACTCCTCACGACTCTCTCCTTCAGAAACCTTTGCATCCTTCTGGCTTGATGCATTTTCTTCAGTGCCACCGAAATTCTTCTTCTGCAGAATTTCAATTTCCTTCATTAGCTCTGACATTTTCAATTGCAGATTTTGGTTTTCTAATTCAACAGCTTTCAATTGTTTTTTCAAACTTTCTGCATGTTCAATTTGTTTTGCCATTTCGCTGGTAGAGATTTCTAAAACTTTGGAATCTTGCATAGCAGTGTCTGTAATTATACTTGTTGTACTTGTTTGATCCGAAGGAGATGGCAAATAATTTCCATCTTTCGAGTTTGTAAACATTACATTAGCATCACTTAGAGATGTTTTCCCAATCATTTCAACATTGTTCTTTGCAGGCGATTGCCTGCTGCTCTCAAAAACCTGACTTTCGATTCGTATGGGACTTTTATTTTTACGTAATCGTTCACTCTGTTGCTCCTCTAGGTCGCTTATTTTGTCTTTGAGGTCGGCGTTCTCTTGAGTTAAGAATTCCACGTGCTTCTTAAGGTCAACAACCTGAGAATACTCACTATCAAATGAGTTACTTTTTCTCAATTTTGTTGACTTCTTTGTTTGATAATTACTTAACTGTACATATAAACAGTTATTTTCCCGCTCTTTTTCTATAATCCGCCATCTCAAGTCGTCTGCTTCTAGACTCATCTCTTTGAGCTTGTCTTCATAATATGCGTTTGGTGAAGATGGCTCTGGCATTACATGGAGTAAATGATCCTTTTCCTCAACGACTTTTTTCAAGTTTGCTATTTCTTCCTTTAATTTCTCGTTTTCGTTTCCATAGTCCTGAATTTTCTTTTTTGATAAGAGCAAATCTTGTTCGTTCAAGTCCAACTGAACCTTTAATTCCACTTCCGTTTCTGTCACTGTCCCCATCTTTGGCTCTTCCCGCCTTGTGACTTGAGCAGACGACATTTTCTTCAACTGCTGACTTAGCGTGTCGTTTTCCTCTTCCAGTTCTTCGAGTTTCATTCGCATGGACTTGGTTTCCTCCTCGGAGAACTTGAGCTGGTCTTTGAGATCCGTTTCCCTTTCCATGCTGTCGTATAGATCCTTCATTAGTTGGGACACTTCCTGTTCCTGGCTACCCTGTTTTCCTATTCTTCCAAGAAGGATCTGGAAAAAATGAAAAAAGGAGTAAAAATTAAGTGAAGTATATATTTTAAAGACATATTTATTATCAAGATTAAAATTAAAGTTGTACAAATGTACATAGGATTTAGGAATGTGCTTGTACAGTCTAGTTTTTTTTTCAACATATCTATCAGCAAATTTATCGATTGTGTTCTGAAAAGAATTATATCAATACATCATTCAAATTTAATTTACTGACATCCAATAGATCTTAAGATATGTGTTTTGTTCTCTTTATTTTCAATTCTCAAAATATAATTTAGCATTCACGAAGTGGTCTTTGATAATGCATGAGAGGTAACTCTTCCAAATATTCTAACCTTATTTACGAGTGATAGTAACTGTTTGAAAGTTTACATGATAAACAGAAATATTTCCAATTTTCTTCAGAATTGTATACTGTGTCTCGTGTCTCCTCTATTTTCCCACTAGTTTACCTGAAACATTTTATAGAATTCAAGATACCGAGTGCAGGGTAAATGGATATAGTCTGACAGTTGCTTATGCGTGGACTCCTACATAGAAATATTGAAAAACGTGTACAGAAGACTCAGACAATCATTACTGATTTAGTAAAATTCAACTAGATCAATATTCTAGACAGGTGGATCCAGGAGTTCAAGGAATGGGGTAAACAATGTATATATATACATGTATATTGTGTTTCTTGAAGAATCCCATGCCGAATAAATTTCAATTACACACACTCTGGTTTTAAATTACTACGTTTATTTGGATGATTATATATTTTTTTACTATAACTTTTTTTCCCTTTTTCATGTTGTTTATATATTTAAGGGGTACCAACCATCTGATAAGAGGGATAACTTTCAAAGTACGAAATATGAATACTACTCATCGGTTTTCTTTTCAAAGTTTCCTGATTGAAACTTCTGAGTAGTCAAATTGATGAAACCTATCATATGATGGAAACATTACCTTCTATTTCTTTTTGAAATTTTTTCCCCAAATTGTTTTATTATATTTTAAAAAATCAATCCAATTTCAAAACCTTATAATTGAATAAGTTGTGTCTTTTTGAGGACAATTTCAAATATGGTTTAATGTTTCAAGTATAAAATACATATTTTTTATTAATATTACATTTTTATTCAAATACAGGAATATTTAGACCTGCTCACGGACGTATTTTTTCTAGCTGCAGAACTGTAGCTCTCCGAAAATATATCTACACTGTATATTGACAGCTAGATTTCAAAAAAGTCTTTACTCCTATACCAGTTAATGTCGTAGTTTACATCTGTACGAAGCGCGTTAGACCGAATTATCTTGCAAACCAAAATGGCAGTATAAACAGGCGAAATTTTCGACGATCTCAAATTCAGGTTCAGGAGGGCTATGAAAAACGATTGTATTAGGAATGTTTTGTTCTGGAAACAGTGGAAGAATGTGTTAGGAACACAGGTTAGTAATATTTTGAGATGACAGTTTTAAAAACATGGAGAAATAAATCGAGAAACAACGCACATTTTCGTGCGCAATAAATATACAGTTTTTTCATTGAGTGGCACTGTAGCTCTTCGGTCTGTCAATATATATTTTTCCGGAGAGCTACAGTTGTGCAGCTATATTTTTTCTTGATCGATATACAATATTGTAATATTCTCACTTAGTAAGAAGCGCTTAATAATGTTTTCTAACATAATCTTAATAGGTTTGATACTAAGTATCGTTATACTTTCTGTTCTATGTGTTGAAATTTCTTCCTATCATAATCCAAAAAAAAATTCTGAAAAAATACAACTGTAAGCAGCACTTCATACTTCAAATTATTTTCCATGTTGCTCTTATTTTATTGTAGTTCATGAAAATCAATCTTGGAAATTTTAAATTTTCTTAGTGAAATTTATAGAAGAGGGTCGGGACGCCTTAAGTGTTGCGTACATGTGCTTCACTTACCAACTGATTACTTTTGAACCTTTGCGTGTATATTGACTGAGAAACTTTTCCAAGTTATCTCTCTTTGCATAATGCTAAAAGATACGAAAGGAGTGTCGTGGAAAAACTTTTAACTAACATTAATAAGGAACTAGGTTTGTAGTTTTAACGAAAGTAAGTTACAGATAATTTGATTTCAAAACATCAATTTGAAAAAGAATGGCCTAGCGAATATTTATTACAGTGGTGCATCATTAATAGGTTAAAATCCCACTATCGAAATATCTAGGAAGCGCATGTTTCAAAATTAAAATAAAATAAATGTAGATTTACATTGAAAACGCCTGGTTTTCGATAGGATTTTCTAGCCTTAGGTTTTACTGATTTGTGTACCATTGCTAAATCAGAAATATTTTATATGTAATTTTAGATAAAACAATTACTTTTTATCAGAACGTGTGCATATTTATACTGAAAGTAATAACTGATATATGTCACCAGCTTTTTGCTTTTGATTAAATATTTTGTAAGAGTATCCATGTAAAATATGATGAAACAATCGCATTTTTATATTATGTCCACATTACATTAAATTGGAAGCAGCATTATCCTTATCAAAGGTTGCATGAAATTAAAGTTTATCAGATAATGTAATTTATGTAATTTAAATAAAATTGAAAAAAAAAATTTCAATAGTAAGCTAGTTTAAACTATAAGTGTAAAGTACATGTATAATCAGTGTGTTGACACTGGTTTCCAACATGGTAAAAGGCTCTGAATAAGGAAATGTGTACCACAGAGGTTTACACATGTGTCTCAACTTTATTGATTAGTTGATAGTGCTTTTAACATGGCGTAAATATTTTAGTAAAACGCCAAAAAAATTTACTCTGCATGCTTTTGCTTGATTGTTTACTTTTGATTTCAACCTATCTCCTTGAATATTCCTTTGGTAGGCTTATTCTTTTTTTTTTCATTCATAAGATTGGATTTCACTTCTAATAAAATATGTTTTTCTTAAACAATAAAATGCTTTCTTTGTTTGTTATTTCTGGAATTAACGGAAGCAGCTGTTGCAGAAAAAATACATAACCCGCGTAAGCGGGTTATGTAAATTTTTTCTGCAAAGCTGCGATCGTTAATTCCAGTAATAACAAACAAAGAAAGACATTGTATTGTTTATATTTATATCTGTTTAAATAATCATTTAAAGTAGGATTAAAAAGATTAATTATTGTATTAATTATGCGAACATCTTTATACGTTTCATTGATGGAACAGCCACTGATCAAGAAATCTGTAAAGGCGACATGTCTAATGTAGTTCATGCAGTGATTAACGCAATGGGTTTTCCTAAGAAATAAAGGAGAAAATAATCAGTAGATTTAAATATTTACAAGTACCCTCCTACGTATATATAGGAAACAGCACGTGGTCTTCATTACTAAGTTGTTCATTATCATGCAGAGTAGAATGCAATGACATAAAAGTTAAAGAGTAGATAAGAAGGGTTGCTTAAGACTTAAAGAAAGCATACAGAGTATGTGTGAGAAATACAAATTATGAATACAAATTTTGAATTTTTTTTTTCACTTGGAGAAACTACGTTATATCATAGCATCATTACATGATTCTTGTGTAAAAGCTTCTTCTAGTTTTTAAAAAATATGGAATATTATTCAGATTCTGATGTTTACCACCATTTCAAACCATTTCAAAGATGAAATATTAAGGTAAATATTGGAATATTAAATACACATAGATAACAATCAAATTGTACAGAGAATACATGGGGGGTCGCGGCTTACATAAAAAATATGAATGGAGCCTGAGCAATAAGGCTTTGCTAATCCAATCTCTGAAGTTCATCTGCATTCCAAACCTATCTGTCTACAAGCACTGACCAAACATTTCACCAAGTCTACAAGTCGCGATTCTTGTTGATTAAAACAGCAGAAATTGTTTACATCTTGGCTTTACTCTTCGTTTCCAAGACAACCACGTGTAACTCCTATATTTAGTACACCGCTATGGTAATGAAGAATTAACCTTCGTGTGTAGTTTATCAGATACAACAGCACATATGTTTTGGATCTTTTTGTTTGCAAATTATGTGAGTAAACAGTGGGCGATATCAGAACAATACAGAAACTGGAGGTTGTGTATACATGAGCTGGTTTGCAAACGTAAACAATTGTCTGCCATCAGGATGTACATGAAACTTCTCTTGAAACTAAACTGTACATTTATTTTCTCACAACCATCCCCCCTCCCGATTTAATTACATGCATAGTATGCGTCCTACAATTTTTATGCCCCCGGATCGAAAGGTATATTGTTTTTGTCCTGTCTGTCTGTCTGTTGTCAACTTTAACCTACCCCATATCTATTGCGCTGGCAAGGGTAAGTGTTTACCACTTCTGTCTACGTCCCACTCCAGAATTTGTGTTACCATCGCGGGCAAAGTGTTTCAAAAACACATCTTGTTATATGTATGAATTGATCGAATACTTGTAAACAGGACGATTCTACGATTAGTCTGTTTGTCTATCTCTGTAAACATGGTAAAGAAAAAGAGCATTTACTAAGTTGTAGTTTCCCTGCTATCTCAAAGGTCAAGAGTATATAACCTATATCGTAAGATGAAATTTTTTTTTTATGACCCCATAATCGAAGATTCGGGGGTATATAGTGTTTGTCCTGTCAGCCTGTCTGTCTGTTTGTCAGCAATAGCTTTCATCTTGCCCATTCTTGTTGGTTGGAGCTATAGGGTTTTCGTATTTCAATGTTTATACTTTGTGAAAAGTCCGCCTGAACTTCGGGTTTGACTCCCTTTAAAAAATACAAATCTTGAACGTTGGCCATAACTTTTGAATATGTGGTGTTACAGCTTTCATATTGACATAAACAAATATTTGACCTTTGACCTGGAACTTTTGGTTTATCCCGTTTGTGACCTATAGTTTTGAAAAATTCAATTCATGGGTATGAGATATCCGAAGAAAGTATTAACCTGCAGTTATCTTTTCCTCACAGAAGCTCGCTCTATGGATCAAAAAATCGCTATTAAAACAAACGCAACATCTTTATTTATTAACCAAGTGGAATTTTTCAAAACATCAGTAACTGTAATGAATACACAAATATAACAAACACACGCAAGCTTTGCTTGTATCTACATAAATTATACTGATGCTAAATGTACGAAGTTGCCCAGCACGATCACATGCAATTCAAAACAGCGTTATGTGAGAAGCATGCCTCTACTATCATCCTACTACATTGTGTATATGGAAGAGGCCCTTTGAACCCGAAACATGCAAATCGTTCCGAGCATCCACAGTTGATTTACTTTCAAGGTTATCTAATAAAGACAATAACGAAAGCAAATGGAAGAAACCAATTTTATTAAACAACAGCTTTAATAAAAAGGCATTAAGTAAAAGCTTGTTTTTCCAATTTTGCAAAATATCGCGAAAGCTGCTGAAAATCACACGTAAAACTGATAAAATGGTGCCATGCTTTAAAGAAAAAATCAGTGTGGAAAAATTTCTTTTGAAAGAAAACTCATAAAAATTTATGGAAACATTTCGATGTGAAAAAAGAAAAAAAGCACTGATTTACATGTGTTTAACAATGTCTTAGAAAAAATGTTCTTTCAAGATCGTTGTTCGGAACGATTAGCACTTTCGGATCCTCTCTTGGCTCTACCTTCCTGGCGTGCACTGACTGGATGCAAGACAATGGAATGATTTGCGGAATTCCTCTATCCTTATCCTGAACTCCCCTTTCTACTCCATTCTTAAGTTCTCACTCGTCAATGTAAACTGTATAAATTGACTGAAAATTGATAAACACGTATATATAGAGATAATAATTCTATTATTTCCTCGATTAAATTTTAAGAAAAAATTGACATCCTTTCGCCACCTTAGCCCCCCTCTCCTTTACTAAAAGCAAGCTATACTAGTGCTTTGAGACCCTTGCTATTTAATTAAGGAGGGGTCGAAAAGAAGGGGAAATACAAACCCAAGTCTAAATAAGAAGCATAAAAACGTATAGTATACTAGTTAATAAAAATATGTCCTTTTGAATTAAAGGAATGCCTTTTTTTTAACTAAAAATGTATTTCATATGTATATTTGAATGTTCTGTAAAAAACGGATAAAACAGGTAAAGCACCTTGACTTTTGTATGTTTTTAAAGCAGATTAAATCATACAAAAGAATAAAGACCCCCGCTTACCTTTAATTATTAGGCTATTTTAGAATTTATTGGAGAGGGGGGTACTTGTACACATATTTTTTGATCTGCAAATTTTTACATTACAGTTATCAATTCCGTTCAGTTCCTTAACCATTTGAACTTATATGAAGTCTGCTTTCAAGTTTTTGAAGTTTACAAACTTAAAATCTTTAAATGTTTCCCCCACTTTAAATGAATAGACCCCCAAATCATTGTTGCTTCTATGTTAATCTTGGGCAACAATTGTGGTTTGATTGGAGTGAACTATATGTGCATTATCTACGTGAGTCGATCAAGCAGTGAAACATCTGTTCTACTGTATGTCTAATTAACACAATTATGTTAATTACCTTGCGATCACTCGCCTCCTCCGTTGACGGGGTTCCAGTCTGGGACTTTTCTGCAAGTTGTCTTCGTAAATCTGTCATCTAAAAAAAAATTAAAATTATACATTACATGTTTATATTCTTAATCATCTCTTAAAATAATCAATATGCACTGTGCTTCATAGCTCTTTGAAACTAATTGTTTGTATAAAGAAGAGCATCGCAATCATTATTATCATTATAAAAGTACGGTTTGGAGAATAAATACAGGATATACATAAAAATCTGTATACATTGTGCACGTCCATTTAAAAATCAAATACTTGTGAATTAATGTAAGAATGTACCACTTATATAAATGAGACTTGTTTCAGAATGTTTATACCACTCTATATCTAGCTTGACGTGTGTGCTCTGTTTGCAATGATCTATATATTCATGCTTGTCATGCTTGTCGTCGACAAAGATTATAAGAATGATGAAGATTAACCCAGTTGTATCTTGCGGGGGTAAATCCCCCTCCTTCGTGTAATATTGTGTTACAGGCTAAAAGTTTATTTACTCTTCTATACAAGTAATAGGATACTGGTTTTCATAATGGGTATTGATCTCTATGACCGAATGAGTTGAAATGGCTTTTTTCCCCTATCTAGCAGGGAAGAATTATATAAATCTTTGATCCCAAATGACAGTGAATGATCAGAAATGATTTATCATGTTTACTGTAAAGTGGATTTCAACTAATACGTTAAGGTTTATTATTTTCCGAGATGGGGGGATGAGATCTGCAGTATGTTTGCGTTAGTCTGGCATTAGGCGTTACTTTTCTTAATAAACACGCACTTTTACTGGGCATGTAGTCAAAAAGGTATTTGGTTTGAGCATCAAAACGTCAATGACTTGCTGTGTTTTGGCAAGGTTGTAATAATAATTTTATTCACCTATTCTTTATGAACTCTATCGTTATTAAGCTATACAGAATAGCCATGCATACCGCAAATATAGCAAATTGATAAGCCATTATAATGCGTAATTTGAAAGAAAATGCTTTTCGCTTTAAACAATTTAACGCCTGTATAAATAAAGTGTGAAAAAAGTTAAACATGCATCATATACCTGGTCACGAAGTTTGTCAATCTCCATTTCTAAACGGAATTGTTTCTTGTCGGACTGTTCCAGAAGACGAGTGAGATGGTTATTATCGTCCTCTACTTTCGATCTTTTGTCGTCTAAAATGTCAAGCTCGTCATGCAGTCGAACAGAAACTTCTTTGGCCATTCGTAACTCATCTTCTATGCTTCTAATGTGCGCACGTGCATCTGCATCTTCAAATTGATTTTGCAACAAATGAAGTTTTTCCTCATATGTCTGACGATCTAATTCAATCTGTTCGCTTCGTCTTTCTGCTTTACGTAGTTTAAACTGTAAAACACGACAATTTTTGGCCGTCATTTCAAGTTCTCGCTGAAGGTCTCGGAACTCCTCGGCCTCTTGGTCTCGGAAACTGTCATACATCTCATCCATTTCTACTTTAAGATCCTGTATTTCATTTTTAAGTTCTTCGTTTTCGAGCTTAAGATTTTCCACGTCATTTTCACTTGCCGATAATTGGACCTCCATGTCTTCCATTTCAGCTTTTGTAGCATTTTTCATTGCTTCTTTCTGCTGTATTTGTTGCGCTTTCAATTTATCCATTAAAGTGGTGTTGTCTCCTTCAAACTTGTTACATTTGTCCTCCATGTTCTTCAAAGTATCACGCAAACCTTTAATAGCATTTTCGACCTCGGATTTTTGTGATTTTAGGCTACTTTCAACAGTTTCTTTTTCCTTCAGTCCAGTTCTCAGTTGATTATTCTCTTGTTCTAAAGACTTACATTTTATTTCCATTACACTTAACTGCTTTTTCACTGTTTCGAGTTCAGCGTCAACCCTCTGTCCGGCTTCCGCAGAAGTTTCACTGTCCCGTGATTTCTCCTGGGAGTGTCGCCTCCTATCCAAAGATCCGAAGGGTTTATCATTTTTGTCCACCTGCTTTAGTCCAGAATGAGTGAACTTATTGATCTTCTCGTAAAGAGCAGACGGCTTACTCTCTTTACCTTCTGTCGAGATCGTTCCCTTCTGCACTGCTTCGGGAGTTGACTGATTTTTTATACCCGATTTGCATTGATCATTAACAGGCAATGTAGTAGCTGATTTCTCCTTCTTCTGGCGCTCCAAGCTATTGAATCGGCTTTCTTCCAAGTCCGATCCGAATGTTTTGGCGAATTGTCGAACCTTGCTCGACTCATCTGTCTTTGATTTAGGCGTGTTGTCTTTGTTCGTTAACAAAGACGCGCTTGGTGTCTTTGGATCCTGTTCTTTCTTATCTTTTGCACTGATAGTTTTGCTTTGAAATTTACTGGCTTTATCATCTATTTTATTCTTATTATCATCAACCTTTGATAATTGTTGTTTACCAATTTGTTTGTTTTCTTCTCCAGATGGCCCTTTATCTTTCGATACTGATCTATTTTCATTTTGCTTCCATTTCGATAATGCGCTCGGCGCTGAGGTTACCTGTTTCCCATTATCCTTAGAACTTTCAGTTCTTTTGGTCTCAAACTTGTTTAGGGAAATATTTTTCTGAGATGTTGGAGATGAAACCTTTTCTTTCGATTTTAAATCTTCTGTCAACTTCGTAGGTGATAGAGGGGACTTAGATTTGAAATCCTTCACCTCTGGCGATTTAATAAAGGGAGATCCCGTTTTCTTTAAGGGACTACTTGGACTTTTATTAAGATTACCATTGGTATCTTTCTTGGAAATGTCAACAGATAAATTAGGATTTTTGGATTTGGCTAATGTTTTCGGAGGCTCACCTTTCTTTTTCGACGTGTCGGTCTCGGATTTCTTTTTCTGCATATCATTGACCTTGTCATTTTCCAGCTTCTTGTCCTTCATCGTTTTGTTGTCCAAATTTTCTTCATTGGCCCCGTGTTCGTCTAGAGAATGAAAACAGTTTCTACACATGTTCTTCCGCCATGCTTGTGGTTCAAAATTGGAGCAGACTGGACAAATCACTTCTTCTTTTGACTCTAACGTTTCCTTTTTATCCTCAAGATTTGTCATTTTTAGCGGCGACGATACAATAATGAAGAAACTATTTAAACGATGTCTGTTTACTTCCACGCAGAGATTTCTGTGTAATTTATACTTCCCAAGATGGCGGATTTCACACTCGTGTAGGTTTTAGATCATTTCGCAGTTTTCTTTTTTTCGTATCTTCCTAGCTTTAACATGTGTTATCTTCATCTGTATGTGTATTTGCGCTGTACGTCACTGGATTTGCGATGACTTATTATCCAAATTCGGCTCTTGGGTGACGTAAAGCACAGTTAGAGTAAAGTGATCATGTGCCAAAATTTACAGCATGTGTAATACCAACGGGGGTTTGCAATCATTCCTGAATAGTGATTCCTGTTATACGTCAAGACAATACGATTTACCAGACACACTTGTAAGCCATCGTACAATATTATACGCTGATCAATGAAACCCACACCGTACATTCCTATAACGATACAATTATCTTAATTACCCAGAACATAACTGCATGTATATTAACCTGTAACCTATCAGAGTCGATCATTCTCATATCGAACATTTAAATTTAGAGACAATAGTTAACAAATAGATAGATGCTAATATTTCTCTGACAGACAACATTTTAAGAGGGAAGAGAAAAATCAGCTCATTAATATTATGCAATAATCACAAACTCTGAAAATTCAATTCATTAATATCATGAGATCAAATATGTCGATATAAAAAATATCATCTGAATATACAATGTACCATTATTTACCCAATAAAAAAGAAGACTGAGTTTTTTTTTCAAGAATTCAATCGAGAAAATTGATACTCTTGTAATCCAACATCTGGTTACAATCAGCGCTTTCGCACAATGTACGCACGTGTCTATTTTTTTTACAAGCATGTGCAGCAACTTGACTTCGAATGCACATTTTTTTTAAATGCCTATGCGAAAAAAAAAGTAAAAACAGCTGTAGAATCGAACAGCGAAGTTTTGTTTTATGATCATTGACATGAAAAAGTCTCATTTGTCCTGTAATACTGGACTGTTCCAGATTACATAATTATCTCTAACCGCTGGTTACCCACGTTATGATAGAAATTACATTTGTCAGTCGTCCTAGTAAACAAATACCGATGTGTAGCATCATATTGGATCATATCCCTGTACGCATTTCTGCATTACAAAAGTGTTCTAGAAGAATCTAAAATTAATAATCTTGGGATCGTTGACACAAAATATTAATCATTATAAATAAGTGGATGTTATTAGGCCCCGCTAACGACTACTTATTGTAAATAACAATGGTGTAGGTGTTATTGCAGACATTGTATTAACACCGAAAAAAATTATTTTGAAGTGTATACTTGCACATCTAGAATATATATGCCAAAGGATTGGATACAAAATTTTCTTTTAATGCTACAATGATATTTGATTGTGATCGGAACAAATATTAAGTCAAATATCAAGTAGTAGGTGTACATTTAAAGAATAAAATAATTTTTTTCTGAGTCGATCTACAAAAACGTTTAACATGAATTGAAAATAAAATAATTTATCTCATTGAACATACTAATGAGATACTGAAAATTATATTTATAAATTTTCACAACTTGATCATTTAATTCTACGAAAGCCTACAAGGGTCAAATTAGAAAATAAAGAAAAAAAAATTAAGTAATATTATATAACTTTGTGAAATCCGATAATCTGATTGGTCAATACGAAGTACTTATATTTTAATAATGACCGCTGAAAGCGAATAATGACTCGCACGAGCTGCCTCGTTTTCACTTTCGCTTTAGTCAAACAGTAATTAAGTTTTAGGCGAGGAAAATTTAAAAGATATAGTGAAGAACTCTGAAGGTGAGAATACAAAACAATTATCAAGGATATCTTTTAGCATTTTTCTGGAATACTTACCACAAATACCATTTCATTGTTGAATTCGACTTTTCCATTCGGCGAGCAGATTTTTAACGCTGATTACGCGATTACGAACTCGGAGACTAAAGTAAATAAAGACAAGCATCCCATGTACGATTGTTTAGATAAATTAGCGTAGACGACATCTATAGATGTTAATATTTTGTCAGTGCATTTCCTTTACAAGTGTAAATGAGTGCCATTCTAAGTCTCGGGAGGGGGTACTCTGTGTTATTCGAGATAGATACCTTGTGTTATTATTATGCTAAGTTATAGGTTAAAATTTATTACCGAAACAAGTTCCTGTGAGTAACATTCAAAAAATTCTGAAACGTTTATATTCAACTTATTTTTGGTAAACACCATCTCTGTAAACATTAGGAAGATATACATAGTACATGTACTAATACATTTGGAAAATTATAATTTATATAATATAATAAATATGGACTCAATGCACGGTCAATATGCATTTATAATGACCCAGGATGGCAGATATTGACCTCAGATACATGGAGTATATCGACCTCGGGCTAGCGCCCTCGGTCGATATACTCCATGTAATTTCGGTCAATATCTGTCATCCTGGGTCATTATAAATACATATTGACCTACATTGAGTCCATATTTGTATAATAACGACTTTTTATCTCGTAATAACGACTTTTTATCTCGTTATGACGACTTTTTATCTCGTTATTACGACTTTCTTAAGTCGTAATAACGACTTTTTATCTCGTAATAACGACTTTCTTAAGTCGTAATAACGACTTTTCATCTCGTAATAACGACTTTTTATCTCGTAATAACGACTTTTTATCTCGTTATTACGACTTTTTTTCTCGTAATAACGACTTTCTAAAGTCGTAATAACGACTTTTAATCTCGTTATTACGACTTTTTATCTCGTTATTACGACTTTCTTAAGTCGTAATAACGACTTTTTATCTCGTTATTACGACTTTTTTTCTCGTTATTACGACTTTCTTAAGTCGTAATAACGACTTTGGTTATAAATAGCATAGACTTTCACGTTGATGTTTTGAAAGTTTTTGTCGGTGAACGAGGAATGTAAAAGAGCATTTGAACAACAATTTAAACCCCTTTTTTGCAAAGAAATACATAATATAGTCTACATAGGCATTGATAATTGGGGCTTACTGAGTAACCCCAAACATTTTTTGTTGGTTTAGCCCGCCCCCTTCCCTTTAGTTTGCTTTCGACACGCGCTTATGTATCATATATACTAGTAATATTTATAAATGATTTCTGCGATGTGCAACACTAATGTCTTCAATTTAGCGGCATATTGATTTAGATTATAAGTGTGTAAACAAAACACGTCCAATTATTGTCAATAATTACAGATTTTTGTCATAAATAAATTGTCAAACTCTGGTGCAACTGTTTTTGACAATTTTACAACTAAACAATCATCGCGTTTTCAGCTACACGACACCGTTATAACAGCACGTTTCCGTTTTGTCTCCTAGAAGGATCAAGTTAAAAAAAATATTTCAAATGAAAAAAAAATATAAAGTCGTTATTACGACTTACGAAAGTCGTTATTACGAGATAAAAAGTCGTTATTACGACTTAAGAAAGTCGTTATAACGAGATAAAAAGTCGTTATTACGAGATAAAAAGTCGTTATTACGACTTAATTTTTTTTTCTTTATTTTCTAATTTGACCCTTGTAGGCTTTCGTATAATTCAAAAGAACTTTAGAAAAAAAATTATGGGAATACAATACAAAAAAAAAACATGGAAGTGTTGAATATCGACTTGACAGAAATAAAAATGAACGCATCAATTGAATTACATGTAGACCTGGAAAGATTATCTATTTCACTATTGAATCTTGCATCAACGAAAAATTAACTACTGAACGAAGGAAGCATATCTTTTTCTTTCAAAATAAAAGACAGCCTCTTTCTTTAGTATATGTTGTTGAAGTGTGGCCCACTTATCATGTTTTACATTTGTTGCTTTTTAAAATACATGTACATGTATCGAAAAAAATTGAGAATGAGAAGAATATGTTTGAAATTCACTTTCCTTTAAAAAGCTCCCCTCAATGTCAAACGATATGGTATACGCATATGTTGACAAAGTATAAGATCGTTTAAATAGGCGTTTTGTTTTTCGTTTACTCAATTATCAATTATATTTTTTCAAAACCAATCATCCGGTAAAAGTTAATTCATATACCTTCAAAAGCTTTCGACCTATAATGAGAATGGTCTGAAATTTCGCTTTACGGTAATTGAATATTTTCTTTTTTGAATATATATAACGTTTATTTGAAATTTTTACTGTTTTATGAACATTTTAAATATTCATAGTACCTTATATCTCGTTTTTAGAATGATCATCATGTTTTTCTTTGCTGAAATTTAATTAGGAGAAATCTTTCCGACCACCAATGGCGACTTCTTTAAACAAGTTGAATACTGAGAAAATGAAAGAATTGCTTAAGTGTTCGTTATGTCAGAATACTTTTGATGAAAACGAACACAGTCCTCGATTACTGGACTGTCTTCACTCATTTTGTTTAAATTGCCTAGAGAAGAAATTATCAAATAATTCATTTAGTTGTCCAAATTGTAATGAATCCAATGACCTTCAAGGAAGGACCATTACCGATTTGAAAGTAGACAAGCGATGGGAAGTATACCAAAAGTATGTTGAAGTCTTCTCAGAAGGTGAACTTTTATGTGGAAATTGTAAACGCAACAACGAATCCGTGAAAACATTTTGTAAAGAGTGTTCTTTATTTCTCTGTGAGGAATGCGATAAAGCTCATAAAATTTGGAGTGACTTCAAAAATCACACAGTATTTGCCATCGAAAATCTGAAGGGTGATTGGTCAGTTCTTAATAACATTGCGCATGCGGGAATTTCAAAATGTCAAGTTCCAAATCATCTGCATCAAGAGCGGAAATTTTATTGCACAAATCAGAACTGCTCAAAGCCTATATGTGCCGAATGTTGTCTCGCTGAACACCAGACCCATGCTTTTATCAGCCTGCACGAGCATATTGATATGGTTCAAAGCAAACTGGCAGAGCAATTAGAGATATTACAGAAGAATGTCAAACAGTTTCAAGAAAATAGAAAGATTTGTCAAGAGGAGGAAAACAGACTATCCAAATTGGAATCGAGATTATACAAGGAGATAGATGATTCATTTAACGTATGCATTAAGTTAATGCAAGGCAGGCGTGAATATATCAAAGCCAATTTAAGAGAATCAGTTGAATTAAAGAAAACTGATCTTCAGAAAGGTATTGACGAGTGTGAGCAATTTCAAAATTCCTGTGTGCATTTAAAGGAATTTTTGAATACGTTCAAAATGTTGGGAGATCCTAGTTCTCTTATTGAAATATTTCCAATGCTCATCAAAAGACTGAGTTCCTTGAATGAGAAAACATTGACATGCAAACCTGATAACTTTTCCCTCTTTGAGTTTGATGTTGACACGTTTACAACTTCAGTAAAGGCATTTGTGAAAACTCTCGGAAACGTAAAAGATTTGTCTGTTTCCTCGAAGCATTCATTTATTGAACTCCCGGAAAAAGCAGCTGTGCATAAAACTATTGAAATATTTATCCATCTCAAAGACGGCACTAGAACCTCAAGTCAAATTAATGGAGTTTCATTAAGCATAAGTTCCAGTGAAGAAAATGGTGTAAAATTCACAGCAACATGGTCAGATGGAAAGTATACTTTGAAATGGAAACCTGATATTCCAGGAAAATACACTTGTAGAGTTTTGGTACAAAATCATGACGTAAAAGTTGCCACGGAAATTTTAATTTGCGAGAACACAGAGCAAGTTGCACAGTTAACACCTCAAAAGGAAACAGACAATGTTAAAGATACAAAGTCGAAAACAATCCAGGTTAAAGAAGCAGGTACATGTTAGAGTTCTAACTTTAAAAAGATATCTGAAGAAATCACTATAGGGAGATAGTAAAAAGTTGATATATAAAATATATTTCTACGCTAGTTTTGTATTTGTAAGGAAAAAAACTCTTATTATACATTCCTCAGCTGTAGTGTCTACGCGTAGTGCATTACCTCCTGAGAAATGACAAAAAAGTAACTGTTAAAAAAAGGTACTAGTATGCAAAAAGTTGATAATTTGATATGAATTTTAAAAATCATCTCCCTTTCAGAGCCGACTTCAAATGAAGTAGAGAAAGGACAGAGTATTGGTGAATGTAGACCAAAGGCTGCATGGACAGAAAAATCTTCTGGACAAAATTCAAACAAACAAACAAACCAGGTACAAGTGACAGAGCAACAGACAAACTTTAGAAAACTCGAGAGGGAGAGCCACATTGCGAATACACGCTTAAATGTTGCCAAGGAAAATCAGCAAGGAAAATATATGCAGCTAAAACCTTTACCTAACATTAGTGGTAAATAAAGCATACTTTATGATATTCTTTTCAATGGTTTTTCTCTGTATAAACATTTACATGTATAATTAGATACAGTATCTTAATAATCTCTCTAACTGATTCGATACACACGAGAAATTAAGCACCTCTAGCTCGTCTAACTAAGACATAGTCTAAAGCAAGACAAACTATTGAAAAAATATGTTGATAAAACAAGGATATCTTAATCAACTGTCTCGGTTAAGGTCAGCGTTAACATTTTGCAAAGTCTACTGTCGACATAATGATTTGTAGCAATTACAATCTATCAATAAGTCGAATGCTGAATGAGGTTTTTCATGAAAATTGATACTCTATTATTTACACACTGAATTGTCTTCAATTTCTTCCGTTGGCCCGGTTATCACAAAGGAGCACACGGTGGGTGTTACTAGTCGACAAGGGATGCTTTCTCCTCCATGACACCTTATCACCTCTGATATTGTTTTTGTTTTTAAGTCCCTTCAAATTTTTACTAATATTGAAAGGCCACTCCTTACCGCGGTTAATTTGAGGACAGAAAATTTAAACCCGTACTTTGGGCTTTGAGCAGTCAAGGAATATTATGGTTATGTGCTAGCACCAACTCTGTTTATACAGTCTAATCCGAAAAACCGATCTCAAGATTCAAACTTGCAACGTAATGATCCGGCAAATCTTTACTCAGCGGCTCTAGAGCAATTGCTCTTGTTACTTTATATTTTTTAGGTCCATGTTTGCTTTTCACTCAATTTGTATTGTTTCTGTGGATTTTGTGCTTCATTACTGTTCGTAATCTCCATATATCATTTTTAACTTTTAAACTGCCAACTGAGTAAGACGCACAAAGTTACATGTGATGTGTACGAAAAATTCTTCACATTCTCCTCAGACAAATAGATTTACTTAGATATAATTATATGTATAAGTAATGGACACCATAAGAATTCATCAGAAAGTTTCCTCCAGATTTAAAAAAAAAATTAATATAGCATGATAAATTTACGATTTGAGCATTTACAGGACAAAACAAAGTAAATGCCATGGAGGCAATTAGTCCAAAGAAATGTCTTCCACCATTGGAATGGTTGAATCTTTCATCTGGACCCACAAGGGTGAGCAACATTACCGTCAGATGTAACAGACCCTTTAGTGCTATTGGTCTACGTCCATTACCACGAGTACCAGAGGACAGTCTTGTACCTCCCTTAAGACGTTCGAGAACTGATGTATTTTTGGAATCCTTTGAACACAAACACTCTATTGAGCTGCCAGTTGTCAGTTGCGGAGTTGTTAACTTTCGTAAGTTTTTTTTTTCTTCTGAAATTAATAGACTGTCACCTAAGTTATTAATAACAATAGCAATAGATACTGTTAGTTTAATACTCGGCACTCAGGGTCTTTGAGCAATAAGGGATCTTTTTCGTGCCAGCATCTGAAGCCATTGGGCTTCTGACTTGCGTACATTGTTTTTAATATCCGGATTATATGTTGTAAATTTAGTACAAGATGATATCCTTGAGGTCAATGCAATAGGTCATCGTTATGACGAGTTTAAAATTGCCACTCTTCTGAAAACAATTTCAGTCATTCTTAAAACACTAATATTTTCAATTCCTTGTATAATTGATTTACTCAATTCTATGTGATTGATAGATTTTAAATATTAGTTGCATATCTATCGTTCTATTGAAACAAAAGTTTTTCATAACCATTCTATCATTTCACAGGTCCTCCAACTTACTTTGATGTTACTACTTTACACAGAGATAGATGCTTGTCCAATGATCACCGCACATTGAGTAACAAAGAAATGTGGGAGACAAAGAAACAACTCCTGGCTGGGAAACATCTGAAAAATTACACTGGATCACTCCTTTCTTTAAAACTAAATAAAGCTACTTTCGCTTATTTTCAGTTCCATGTGGAATACAGAATATTTAGGGACCTGAAGGCCTCAAATCTTATTGTTGAAGTTGCCATTAACAATCTTCGAGAAATTGATATGTCTGAAAGTACGTTCTTTCGAAATAACGGCTGGTCTCTCCAAATATGTCGTTGCATAGACTGCTATAAAGTTTGCCTTTTTGCCCATTGTAATTCGACCTTCGTTCACGAAACAGTCTCTAGTGATCGAGCAGGTACTTCGCAGATATGCTCGTATGGCCTCTGCATAAATGCGCTACAAAGAACCATTCAGCTTGTTGACGTCATTCAAAATAGACTTCTGGGAACATTCAGTAACGTCAACATTACCGAGGAAGACATAGTTGCATTTGGAGTTTACAATCCAAGCCGTATAGATGTAACTGTTACCTTGGAATCGGGGAATGAAATAAGAAAAATGCCATTTGGAATTCTAGATACTGAAAGTTATCCGAATAATTATATCATAGAAAAGGCCCTGAATTCCTAGTGCTACAAGTCTATAATATGGTAGCATGTTTTATACAATAAAATTTAAGAGTATAATAATTGTTTATAGATTCTGAAAATTCGTTATTTCCAGTGAACAAGGTATATTTCAAACAAGAAAAAAAATTCATAGACAGTATAATTCTAGAAACTGTATATACACATACAATTGCATGAGGATCATTGGCATATTTATTCATTGAATGATATGACATTTATGTATATTCATAAATAAAATTACATGTGCTCGTATGCAGATACGTAGCTGTGTTTTGATAATATATTGCTAGAAAACAAACAATTTACAAGAAAAGTGTCAAGAAAAAATGTTGGAATTTTGAAGTTAAGACTGATGAAACTGAATAATTGCTGTATGAAAGTCCCTAAAGCAAGATAATTTGCTGGTTTAAGATTTTTTTATCAGTTTAACAAAAAAGAAAAAACGATAAAAATTAAATTTTACAGAGAGGAAATATTGTATGAGCAATATTTTGTCCAATTATATTGATATATGTATATGTAAGCTATTTAACGAATCAAGCAAACGGCAAGAAAACAATAATTATATAACCATTAACAATAATGAATAGAATAGTCAAATATTTGTTGTTTGTGACAAAATTTGTATCCAATTTTTATGGGAGAATATTTCCATAAAAACCTTCATTTATTCACAAGTATATACACAACAAACGTTTGACTGATCATCAAAATTCCTGAGATTCGTGATAAATATTTTGCAACAAAGAATTTTGATAGAATTCTGAAGTTTATGAATATGAAACTGTTGACAGAGAGAATTTTCTTCTTTTTCTATTTATACATGTACATGTTTATAATATGAATGTCGTATTTTATTATGTGTGCATTGTCTTTACCAAATTAAAGAAAAGATGTATGAAAATCATAATTATACACTTTGTTGATTATATTTAATGGTCTTGATTTCAATGTCTCGGTCCTTTAGTTTTTGCTCTCAGACTGGAGAGGGAATTTTGTTGCTGCGATTTCAAACATTTTACTGAAAGTGTGAGGATCCTGGGCCCCTGAAAACATCTTATGACCGTTCATGTAAAAAGTTGGCACACCTGTTCAAAAAAAAAATCGTAGAAAACATGAAAAGTTTCAAATATACCTTATAACAATAAATTAATAAATTTCCTGCTAATTTCAAGGGATGAACAAATATCTTATGTTGTATAGAATTACGCAAAGGTTCTAGTTATAAGTAGTACTTCAATTAAAATGTTAGCAGAACTAGTAAGTGGCATAAATTATAACTTTAATTACAGAACTGACCTGACAAATATCGTATAATTTGATGATAAATAACATGTTTTGTTTATTTAAAATCAGTTGATCTTGTTCTTAAGCTTTTAAAAGAGTGAAAATTATGATTGATTATATATAGTAATAACCTGATATTCCTTTGGATGACCAGTTGGCAGCCTTGCTGACTACTTTCTCCAGATTATCAGGATTAGTGACATAGCTTAAAAATCCATCTTTACTTAACCCAGCATCCTGTACTACTTCAAGTAAAGTTTCGTCAGATAGTTTCTCTCCGTCCGTGAAATATTTCTGAAAAACAAAATTTATGTACATTAATTTTAATCAAAATTAAATTGCGGTTAAAAAGATTGCATTTATGTTCTAAACTACAGTAAATTATAACAGCAATATACGTATTTCTTGTGATTAATTGTACAAATTTTTTTTTTCTTTATAACGTGTATTTCTAAATGTTCATAAAATTATGTATACATGCATAAATTACATGAATAATTTCACTGAGAAGTTTATTTTAAAATTTTGGTTTTTACAAATGGTACCTTGAATAGTTTTTCTGCTACGTCATTTTGTGTCTGTCCATTATCAATTTCTTTTGAATATTCCATCAATGCATGTGCCTTCAGTGGGTTTGGAAATACAGGACATTTATGGGTAAACTGTAGTCCTATCTCTGCTCCACTTTGGATCAGAGAGGCAACTCTGGAATTCAATTTTTTTTTAAACAAAGTCGAGATGAAACTAGGCTTAACAAATATTTATCTAGATTTACACGAAAAAGGAAAGATAATGCTATTAATTTTCCTAATGAGCAAGGAAGGTAAATGTACACTGAGTTCTACCTCATGTCAGCTAGTATTTCGTTTTATAGGCTTTTGATTTAATGAATAAACAATTTCACATGTTAATTTAACTCACCTCGGGTTATTTGGATCAGTGTAGGCTGCTGGTTTGGGAATTCCCTCTGGTGGAGTGTTGGGTTTGAGGAAGAATGGCTCCCATCGCACATGGAAATCAAACTTGTCTTTCAAGGAGTCCATGGCGAGTTCCATTTTCCTTTTCCCAACCCAACACCAGGGTCAGATGACATCGCTGACTACATCTACATTTATTCTTGGTTTTGAAGCCATTTTATGAAAACCACGACTCAAAGATGGAAGACGCTGAAACGCCACTGTGATAAGAAAAAGTTCTAGATCTTGCTCTCAATTTAGATGAGCAATCATTTATGAGAACCAGCATAATTCAAATTCATGATTAAAATAATAGTATTAGGATTAAAATGTTGCACGCCCCCTTTATTTTAATACAATGAACTACTTAATAGATGCATGACTGTAAACATGTGGGTTTAAAAAAATAATTATGATCGGGACGTTATTAGATACGTGTTAGAAATCGAAACTTAGAGAAAGGGGCACCAGATAAAAAATATTTACAACGGAAATACAGAAAAATAGCAATAAAAGCTTTCTTGATAAGCTTTTGTAATTCCGGAATATAATGTCACATAGAGGTCAAGTGTAACGATGAGATATAAGATTTAAATGAACAAATCTCATAATAATTATGCTTATATTCACAAATAATTTCTTTTTTCATCATGTATATCAATCTAGATCTAAAATTTAAAGTATCAATAACACACTTTAAATCTTTTAAGATAAGTAGCCCCTTCGTCATAGTATTATATAATAAATGTTTTCATTTAAACTTACCTGTATATGCCAGTAATTACGTACAAGGGAAAATAGGCAAAATAAAAGACAAAATAAATAAAAGAAAAGAAAGAACTAAATTATAAATTTATTTTAAACAACAAAAATTTTTTAATACATAATTATAACAACATTCAATTTGATGATAATTAATCTTTCAGTTTCAAGTGATGTGGAATATGTTGTTTATTTTCTGCTTTCCATGATTAATAATAACCATAAACCATTATATTACTTCCTTGAGAATCAATGAACTATATGCTGTATATATTCTCTATAGTTCTATTAAAACGACAACTACTTTATAAACAGATAAATGAAGAAAAATAAATAAAACTTACGGACTTTACCGTATGTCAAAATTGTACACCTATATTTTGTTTGCCGAAAAATCTACAATATTGAGAAAAATCTATTTTACACATTTTCAAGACTTAATTTTTTTTCTCCATTTTCTGATGGATATCAAACGGAAAAGTTGTTTATAAAAAATGACATTTTTAGCAAAGTGTAAAAAAAAAAAAAGCTACTTCTTGAATTTTTTTTATCTTGTTACATTGTTATGAAAAAAATTACTGGTTAAAATTAGAATTTTATTCTGAATGATAAACACACTGTTACACATAATTATTTGGCAAAGATAACATGTAAAGTGTAATAAATGACCTGTTTGTGTTAATATAATGTCAGCATATGTAGCCTTACCTATTATCATTATAATTATCCATTTAGTACCAATATGTCTAAAACTATTTTTAATTAAAGCTTTAAACTTTTTCAAAATTAAATGTCCTTAGGAACACACTCTGCAATTCCCAAAAGCTTCGATTAACTAAATACATGAAAATATCTCCAAATTGAGTAATGAGGTATCTACTTGTCAAACAACTTTGGCTTTGCACTTCTTTTCAAAAATATAAGTACTTGGTAATCTTTAATACACTCTATTCCTTTAAACTTAAAAAAAAAGTTTAAAATGCGCCATGTCAACGATACATTAATCAAATTTTAGATTATTCAATTACATTTAATCATTAAAACACGTTTAAATTAAACATATAATTTTCTAAAAATGTAAATATATAAAGAATGCTGTTTCCTTAAAAATATATATCAAAATATAGAAATATATCATTATCTGCAATCTAACAAACATAAAAATCTAACAGTAACATTCTTCAAAACGACTTAAAAACCCTCAGCAACCTGTCACACAGCTATTTTTTAAACATTCTATCAAAATACAAAACTTTAACAACATATCTACATGTACCAAATCAACCTCCAAAGTCCCCCTCTTTACTTCAGTAGAGCTCTCATAACTTACATGTATCAGAACTTGAAAAAAATTAACAACATCCATTGAATAATGACGGTATTACTAAGTCATTATGACACATTCTTAATAAATATTTTTTTTGAAAACACAACATGTAAATTATGCTTGTTTTTTTTTTCATATTTGCAGATGAATACTGCTATAAAAAAGCTGTTGACTTCAATATGAAGGATATTCAAAATTACAAATGATTCCTTGTGGCCTATGATGGCTATTAAAGGCACGTTGTGATCTTGAATAATTCTAATCTACTGTCAGAGGTTATTTAATTTCTTTTAAATCTTGGTAGCTTTGGTATTATATATTATTTTGCTCCTGGGATCCATTTTCTTTGACGCTTCGTTGTAAAACATCCTCTCCATTAACAAAAACTTTCTGAATATTTCTGCTATCACCTAAAATACATACAGTTATATATGTAAGATGGGTGTAAATTTGATACAAAGTTATAAATAATACATACGCTAGTTTAATTATTAATTAAGTAATAATTCTTTGTCAAATCATTTCATTTGAGATTAAAATGTTAATTTAGAACATTGCATCCAATGCAGTGAGCATTTTTTTTTTTTACAAATCACTTGAAATAAAAAAGTTTGAAAATTGCATACTGCATAGCATAGCTTAGTTTTTGAGAGTGGATTTTCATTCTAAATGTTGATTAAATGTAATCTTTCTTTAACATTTTTAAAATTAAAAAAATCATTACCAAGGTAAATGAATTTCTGCACCAGGTCTTCTAGAGAATCCTCCTCAAATATATCAACCTGTGAACCAGGACAGTCAAGCTTTATCAAGAGGGCATCAAATTCCTTCCCCACTTCAAAGTTTCCACATAGGTGATCAACGGCTAAAGCTGAAAATATAAAGCAGATGTATTTGTGAAACTAGAAACTATTAATCTTGATAATTACCATTAAACATTGCATATTAAGGTTCATAAACCCTCTGCTCACTCATATAAAATGTTTCTTTAAGCTTGATGGTTTTCCAAAGGAAATGTCAATGCTAAATAAAATACAAACAATTATAGCACAGCTTTCGGGGCAAAATTTGACAAAAAAGGCACTTCAACTTGACAAATTTATGAAGAAATAATAGACATTTGTATCATTAAGAGTTATCCCTCTTATCAGAGTATCAATGTACATTAAAAGAAAATGCATTTTACAAATGAACTGAATGATCATTTTCATTTATCTACATGTACTCAAACCATCTAATTTTAATGTGTATCTCTTTGACATTGAAAGGTCATCTACATTTATTTTACATACAAGATATACGTAGAACATAATTCATGTAACATTGACCTTCTATAATATAATTTGAATAAGAGAACACTTGAAAAAAAAGATTGAGAAAATCATAAGTTTTAAATGACAAAAAAATATTTATTTTTAAAAAATACAATATCACCCGCTACTTGTTGAGTTTGCAGTTAAGTGTACCTGTATTCTTTAGTACATGTATGAAGAAAATAGAGGAAAAATGTGCAATCCACAACCTTGTGACCTATTTACCCTTATCACACAGTACTGATCACTGAAAATGAGCATATACAGACCATAATTACAAATAACCTCATTGTAAAATTCAATGACCCTATCTGGTTATAATTATGCATATGGTATGCCATTTATGAGTACTAAAAGGTGAGGCAAGTTCAATAACTTCAGACCCCATACTTCATGTGTATTTAATTATTTATGCCCACGAATTTGAACTTGGGAGGCAGCAGTCAACTAAGTATTTGACTTCATCATGTAGATTATTTAAATCAGTCTGGTTTACATGTAAAATCATGTAGACATTTGTGCTGTACTGATACCTTGGCTACCACCATATGTTGCCATCATAAAGGCTTCCCTGTGGGTGATGGGTTTGTGGGTGGGGTCTTTGATCGCCCACATGTTGGAGGTATGTATGGCTGTCCTCATGGCATCAAGCATGGAGGGGCTGTACCCTCCCGATACATCTTAAAGATAAAAATATTTTGAGGTGATGAACATCTTGTCACTTTTATTCCCAAAATGTGCATTTTTGAATGTTTAGTTAATACAAAATATAGGCAAATCCCCTGGCTACAAATGAGGGCTTGGGGTTAGATTTTTTTATATGATGGTGTGCAAAGGCTTTGCTTCTTTTTTTTCCATTTAAAAATTAAACTGATCAAAATGTATTAGTCAATTAATTAAACATATATAATAAATAAAATCATGTATGCTAAAGTTTCAAAATAAGGTAAAAAAAAATATTAATCAGTATAATACATATATAAATCATGTCAAAATACAAACATCTAACAGAATACATGCAAAAATGCTTTAAGTGAATTTATCTGTTTGATTATGATAAAGTGTGTGTGTGTTATAGTGGATTAATGTGTTCTAGCATCTTACCTGTTCCCAGTCCTACTTTTATACCTTCTGAAAGACATTGACGTGCATTAAAAATTCCACTTCGTATACTACAACAAAGACATTAACAGTCAATACAAATGTACTTACTAACAGTGAAAAAATGTATTAGATGTAACTACAGGTATGCAAGAAATTAAGAATCCCATGGCATTTGTACACTCACGATAAATTGGAGTTCGGACAGTGTGATATGGATGCACCTTTCTCCTTAATCTTCTTCCTCTCTTTTTCAGACAAGTAAATCCCATGACCTAGTACAGTCTGTGTAAAACAAAAGTTATTCAATCTTCAGCTTTCAATAATTAATACTAGTATTCGAGGTAACCTGCACTAGAACGTACAGAGAGAGAGAGAGAGAGAGAGAGAGAGAGAGAGAGAGATTTCTACCTTGCCATGGATGAGTCCAGCTTTGTCATAAACATCCAGATAGTCCTCACAGTCTGGGAACATTTTACCTACTGATTCACACTCATCCTTTGTTTCCGATATATGGGTCTGTTTAAGAAAAAAATAGATAATAATTTTTTTATCCCTGTTTTAGTTTCCCACTTTTTTAAGGGACACTTCATGTAACCTACTTGCACATGCAAGTCCTTTTCAATGGCCAGAAGTCCTAACGCATCCATTAACTGTGGACTGCAGCAGATTGCAAACCTGGGTGTAATGATTGGCAATACTCTTGCATACTGAAAAATATATGCCAGAAGTGTATTCTTGATACTAGTAAAAACATAACATTAAATCAGTAATTTGATGTATCCCATTGTTAAATTACAAGGCTGCTCATTCACTCACAATTTATTATTTTTTTATTCACTTTCATTTACTAGTATAGCCCCCCCCCCCCAGCAAATGCAATGTACCCATTTACATGTAATTGCACAAGCACATCTGCTGCTAAATGTATATGTTAAAGAGCAATTACTTTTGGAGTTTATAAAACAAAACTTTATGTAATGTCAAATGCACTATACTTTATGAATTAAACACTTTGGTTAATTGGATCAAATATATTCAATGTTACATATCTGATACAAATGACAATGAAGTAAATGTACATATCTACATCTAAGTACATGAATAAATACCAACAATGTTTACCTTTTTCTGCAGAACTTCATCAACAAATCTGAAATTAATAAAACAATCATGATATAACCAGTTTAAAAGACGCATAGGATATCTATACATTGTGGGCAAGAATTGCATTTTAATCTCAAATACATAGATTAATTTCAATCTTCAGGGAGAGAGAGAGATGCGGGAGATTTGGTGAAAAATGTACACATAGACAAATAAAATCATACTTTCGTGTTTCCGAAATAGATTTGTCCAGAGATTCTTCAATGTAGTAGTCTGGCGAATTAGTATTCATGTTTACTTTCCCAACAAGTGCTCGCTGACCGTTCTTCTCTTAATATAAAATTAGGAATCACCGAAATGAGTTTAATTTTTTTCCAATAATTTTTCACATTTATTATATTTTTCACTCACATAAAAACTTTAAAATACGTGAAAAATGACAATTTTACCTATGATGTCGCACAACGTCACACAAGCCTCGGAATGTATAGTTCCGTAATAACATGCCGTTGTTGTTCCATTCTCCAAAGTTCGCCTCTGTCAAAATATAATGCATGTACTGTGTTATATATAGAAAAAATAACTTTAAGTATCAAAAGAAAATTATAACAAAACCTTTAACTTACATGTAAAAATAATTTGTACATGTATAATAACACAACGCTGTTAAACTCATGTTTCAAACGGTGAAGAAAATAAAGCTATTAATGATATGAAATAGTTGTGGTGAGTTGTTGCTAATTCTTCAAATCCTGAATTTATACGTACAATCTTCTTTATATTGTCAAAATAAAATTGTGTATCGTTGTTTTGTCAAGTGCAAAAACTGCATGACGATATTTCAGTTAAACTTCATTGTCGGTCTTACTTTTTACTTTTAAAGAAAGTAATTTGAAGAAATAAAATTAGAAATTTTGAGCAATCACCAAATAGTATGTTTCCACATACATTTATATACATTTACGTGTTTGCTTCCAAAATGCTGCAATGATAGAATTCTAATATACATCATTATTCGTTCGATCTCTGACTACCTAGGAATAATTTTTTATTCGTGGGAAATAATTTTCACGAATAATAGCATAATATCAAATTTAAAGAGAACCAGGGACCGCTGTGAAACATAAAACCTACCTATATATATATATATATATATATATATATATATATATATATATATATATATATATATATATATATATATATATATATATATATATATATATATATATATATATATATATATATATATATATATATATATATATATATATATATATATATATATATATATATATATATATATATATATTAAGTTCGCTAATTTGTGGATACTGTAAATGCGAGATACGCCCTCCTCCCACACCTCCACCCAGGGAGGAGAGGTGAAGAATACAGTGATTCTGAAGTACTTTTTGTTTATTATGACATTATAAATCTACAATATACAAAATGCATACAAGAACACAATTATGAGGAAGAGAATGTGGCGTTCAAAAACTACTCCTCGAGGATTACGCGGTCAAATCAGTGAAATTTCGACAGGGTAAAAATCATCATTGTTATGGATGCCTGCCACGAACAAACCTATGGACAAATTATTCTTTGATAAAATGAGGGAAGTGTGGTATAAATGAATTATTCTAGTCAATAATAATACACGCCATTGTTAGTTCTTAATGGACCTGTCCTTTATATCTCATTTTTCATCCATGACCGGATGTCCTTGTTATAAAGAAAACAAAAATTACGCTGTTTTGGGGAACTAATGCGGAAAACTCCCTTTCTCGACCCCATTGGACAAACAAAAGCATGCAATGTCAAAAATATTATTGTACTAAAATCAAATTCATGTTCTTATTTTTTTTTTCAAAAGTAAGATTAATCCTTCAAAGAAACCAAACATCCACATGCGTATTCATTATTAAGGTAATATTAACAAAAATCGGGAGTAAAATAAATTTCAATAATTTGCATCATACGAAGAATTCCCACTCTCAGTAAATAAATTCTTACCACGACTCTGTTGTACGCAGTTTTTGCAAATTCAGGCTCTTGAAATTTGGCCTCTGTGGGGAAGGTATAGGTGGTCAGCCATTCTAGGAGTCCCCTGTCTAATCCTTTCCCGGCGTTTGGGTACTGCGGGGCGTGTATATGAGTGTCTATCATCCCAGGCATAAGAAACCCACTGTTTTAAAAGGAATACCGGGTATTATTTTGAAATTAATTTCCAAAGATACATGTAGGTTCCAGTCTCACCTTTGTGTGTGTGTGGGTGTGTGTGTGTGTGTGTGTGAAAAAATGTGTCATTCGAATTCGATCAAGATGAAAAAGTAAAGGAGGCTTTTGTATTTGCTTATGTCTATTTTTCTAGAAGCTGTTAATTATTACATGTACATGTAGATATTAATATTTATTGTGCTTGCTTTTTTTTGTTCAAAACGTTTTTTTTATTTATCTTATCAGGAGATATGCTTGTTGCCGTCCTCAAAATCACCGATAATTTTCTTATTACACATGCAACATTATCAAACATATGTGTACTAAATAAACATATCTAATCTTTATTTCTGTGACATACGAAAATAAAATTGCAAGTACAGTTCTAACTAAACTTAAACTAAACTTTAAAATGGTATCTGTGCCAAATTTAATTAAAATTGAATTACAATATATACATGCATGCATGGATGTATCAATTGTCATTTTCTTTCAGATTACATGCCTTCAGAAACATGGAGCGTGTTAGGTATACTGTGGTGAAATAAGACATTAATATAATTAATAATAATGTAATAATGAACAATAGGCCGAAGTGCATTAATCTATATAACATTTTTGAAGGAGTTTTCCCATTATATCACAAATATAACATTTTTATCCATATGCCCTGAAAAACTGCTGACTCACGCCGGATACAGTTATGTTCCACCGGAAACAGTTATGTTGCCTTCCCGAACACAGTTATGTTCCCTCGCGTGCAATCATTCATCATATTAATTACGTCGGGTTCGAAATTCACAGAAGCAGCTGCTAAGCAAACGAAAACAGTATCGCGAAAATTCAGAAGTTGAGACAACGTCTGCGATTTGTTTATTTAAATTCACAGGAATTAGATAATTTGATTGAGGAGAAAAATTCTTTAAATACAACAAAGGTTGTCAACACAAGTGTCATTATACTGAAAACATTCTCCAATGAAACAGGATGGGATATTTCGGAATTATACTCAACGTACATGTATACATAAATGTAGTGTTCAATAAATATCTTCGATGATCGATTTGGGTTCAATGCTTAAAAATGTTATATACATGTACCATATATTACATGGCTTAATTCTCGGGCAGCATTACCAGAATATTTGCCCCTCAGTGACAGGAAAGCCCTGGAGTGTTATGTCGCCCTCTGCCTTCGGCATCGGGCGACATAACACTCCAGGGCTTTCCTGTCACCTCGGGGCAAATATTCTGGTATGCTGCCCTGGAAGCCATGTAATATATGTATAATATATATAATTACGTACTTTTTACCAATTTTTATAACTTCGTGTTCCTTTTCGTTAACTTTCTGTTGAAATTTCTCCAATTCTTCAATAAAGACAATCTGCAAAAGCAAAATATCAGTTATAAATAATTTAGCATACATGTATAATCAACACATTTATATATATATATTATATTCTTCGTGAACTATGAAATTCAATCAAATGTATACAATTTAACGTAAATGTACGTAACCCATTTTTTTTATATTAAAAAAGAAGAAGACATCTTGAAAATGGGTTACGTATACATGTACAATGTAGATTATATGAATAACAAATTCTATTTATTCATATCTATATTGTTGTTTCATAATTCAATTTATTATACAAAATTAAATAAAATAGAGAATAATTGTCTTTATTTTGTTTCTTTAACGGTTTTTTAAAAAAAATATTGAAATTAAGCACGGTATAGCTGTTATTTTCCATACAAAATCATCTTTTAATAACAGGTGAATAAAAAAAATGGAAGGGGGTGTAAAAAAAAACCCCCAAAACGCATTTCTTTAGTATAAAATTTTCAATGGTACAAGTACGTACTTGTATGACCCTTGTTTATTCTATCAATTTAGGGGGGTGTTAATTATTTTGTCATCATTTCACTTACATGTTTATCATCTTCTCTTCAGAAAAGTCGACAGGCTTTCAGCTTCAGACGTATGCGAAAGACTGTCAATTTCTCCAAAAAGAAAACATTTGACTGTTCATGTATCGCATATCAACTTGAACCCAACCAGCTGTCAACTCCAACATCGTATTGTACTAGACATAGGCCTAAGCAGCTGATAAGGTCAACAGACCATATGACTGTGTTGAACCCCATGAAAACTTTAAATAAAATGACCCAGTCTTACATTTGTATGCATAACTCACCTTTCCTTTGAACGACTGTCACATTGTAACAATCCACACAAAAATCTAAAAACAGCGAATGGACTTTTAAACATTTTTAATCGCTCACCTTTCCTTCTTTCACTCCGATAGCATGCTTCTGAAGTATTTTCATGTAGTCTTTCCTCGTAGAATGAACTACCATACCGCAATAAACCTGCGTTTTTGCCATGTCGATGGCTGTCAATGCAATCTCTTTCTATGGAGACTTGTTCACGGTAAAACAAGGTGCTAATTCACTCGCCTTCTTGCCAACCAGGTAATATTCCACATGGTGCAACAAGTTTATGTTTACACCTTAGAGTTACCTCCCCATTTATTGATTGGATTGGCGGATCGTATACAATGGGCGTAATATGAATTTATACAAGCGCTTCAGGAAAACACTATCCCATGATTTTTCAATTAATATCTATATGATACATATTATTTTCTGTATGTTTTATATTCTATAGATACGAGGGCTGTTCGGAAATTATTTTGACACGATGTATACTGTATTTTGCTTTCTAATGAACGTCTTTCGGGGAGGATTTGCGTATACATTTGACAAACATTGAGAATTCATTAAAGCAAGCAATGATTTACAAATATTTAATATCTTCTTTTCAGGGTATAAAATATGTCAATAGTAGGGGTACCCGGCGCAGTCACGAATTCAGGTATTTAAAATAATAAATTTAAGTAATTACCAACATTCTAACCCACGATGGACCCAGCGAAAATAATTCAATTTATGTCTATAATTTTTCAATTTTACTTTGACTTCATGTTGTGGAAGTTTGTTTGAATTCTGAATTCTGCTGCTCCAGGTCAATAGACATCTGCATGTTTAAAATTTCACCAGAACTTATCTAATTATTCTATAAATTAGAAATTTTGCATAATTGTTTTATTCATTCTTTATCAATTGTTGATGAATTTTCCTAATTTTATCTCTGCCCTTTATGGAGTGAAAGTAAATGTCTCAATAATAATTTTCGAACAGCCTCCGTAAACCCTCGTAAACCCTGTTTTATATTCACTTTAATTCAGCATAATGGTGTATTTGTCAAACTGACTTTGAATCACTCTTTGTAGAGTTGGACAAATACACCATTATGCTGGATTAATATGAATATTTAACAATAATTGTAACATATTTCTCATTTATATCGTATATATATATATATATGTTTATTTACCAATCAAGGGCCCTCGGGGGGCATGAACAAATTATTACAATATGATTACACTGATTACATTTGTATATTATAGATGCATAATGTAATATGACTAGTGATTAATCACTTTGACATTGAATAAGGTTGACATTGAGAAGTGCAACACCACAAGATGTATCATCATGAAAAATGTAGGATTTGTTACATATTCACATTGTTATGTCTTTAATATTCTAAAAGATCAATTTTAATTAATTCTTGGTAGATCTACTTTTTACAATGAATGAAAATTAGTGTACATATTTTTAAAAATCAAATATATTTAACTATACATGTAATAATAGCTAGGTCGATGGTGGTAAATTATAGAAATTCTAAAAAATTACACCCGAACAATCTGAGGCCTAATACTTGAATGAATAACACAAATGTACATAATAAAATATAAGAATGAGACATGAGCATGAGTGTCATTAAGAATTTTTACCCATCTTATTCTGTACATTCTTTTTAACACATGCATACATGGGGGTCAATATATACCACGGTCCTAATGTGTAACGACTACAAAGTAAATGAGCCGTGTGTTAGATGTAAAGATCGAAAGGGATTTGACCTTCTCATGGACATGATAGATAAAATCAAACAATCCATGTATACATTGAATATATAGTGAATTAAAGAGGAGAGGGGTTGTCCCATTCCCCATCTTTCAAATTTGCATTTATAAATATCTTATGGTCCATATTTTATATGTACATATATTTTACTTTTTAAAATGTGTATGTATGTGAAACGTAAAATAAAATTCAAATCTAATGGGAATTTATTTTTTGATCCAATTTTGATAAAACACATCATATATATCCTTTGTATATCTAATAGTCGTTCATGATGCTTTTTGGAACTGTTTACAAATAAAATACAGCCACGTAGCAGCGTTTTCGAAAG
>PRKT01000180.1:352865-365554 GCA_003671525.1 Saccostrea glomerata | reverse complement strand
ATTACTTTCAGTACCAATTTCTCCGCTTTCTATACTACATTTTCCTTGATATTAACTTAGTGTACTATAAGGTGGGGGTGGAGGGTGGAGGTGGGGGGAGGGGGCTACCAGCTTTTCAATGAACATTTCCAATAGTTAAAGTAATGTTGGCAAAAGGCAAAAATGTGGTGGGGCCAGCCCCCCCGTTGCTACGTGCCTGAATAAATTTTCATATTTATATTCAACCATCACCAAAGAAATGAATCGCTCACTGGATTACACTTCATCCTTGGAGTTCAACAAGTCAATATAAAATATATACATCAAGATATCATTATTATGACATCGTAGATGAAAATGATCTTAAGTTTGTATTAATTTTAGTCGTACTAGACTAGATGCATTTCGAGAACACCCAAAAGTCATTATCATCTGAAATTGTTACAAAATTGTATAGAAATAATGATGAGATGATAGTGTTAATATTGTAGTTATGTAAATATAAATAAATTATCGACATTATCACTCACGAAAACACCTACACAGAGTGGTGTTTAGAGCCATTCAAAGTTGTTATAATGATAATTTGCTGTCAATAATGGTAAATTATTTTTATGCTGGGATTTTGCAATATCTATTGTCTTATTTATTCTTGTGAACTCCTTCCGTTTAGCTTAAAAAGGAAAAAAAAAATGCTTAGAAGTTCTGGCATTTCATGTAAGCCGTCTTTAATCTTTTTAAAAATATGATGAGCGAAGTTTTCTTTATACATATTCTTATGTTAATCGTCGGAGTGCCTGTTGAAGTTGGATTCATACCAGTTGCGATAACATTCCTTTGGATGAAATTGGCCATGTACCACGTGTACACGTTCAGGGTATTGGTCTGATAAGTTGAACCTTAAAAAGGGGTTTTAAAAAATCATGCCTATACATGTATATAAATTTATAACCACTGGTGTAATTCAATCCGAATCTTAGAATAATATTGAGCAAACTTTCACAGAACTTTGATGCAAAATCTTTTAATTCCAAAGAATTTCAAAAATTATTCAACACTTTTCATCATTCTAAATTATTCAATAAAATATAATTATTTAATTATATCAGACACTACTCTGAATAATTTTAGCTACACCAACCAAAAGTTCAGGGGAGTTTTTCTGATCACCTGGTATATTCCTAGTCTGTCTGTTTGACCATGCATCCGTCAATTCAACTTTAAATTCAAGAACTACAGGGCTAATGTTACTCAAACCCACATACCCTAGGTAAATTCAAAATTTTATCAGGAAAACAAAATTTCTAGTCCGTAGTTTCAATAATTCATGTACAAAAGGAATCTATGGTCTCTAATTTTTAAACCATATAATAGATTTAAATATTACAATTCAAGAGGCCTAACCTGAAACTTTTAATAGTCTGATGTTTTGCTCAGGATGGTAAGTATCTCTTAGGCCAGCATTTTTTTTTATTTTTAGGTTTACAAACCCGCCGCTCGAGTTTTTGAATTTTCAGAAAAAAAATAATAGTGAGAAAAACAGATTTTTTTTCTTTCCGATGTCAAATTTGAGTCGGGATCGAGATTTCAAATTTACGAACTCGTACTTCCGGTTTCAAAAAATGCATGATGGCGGGTAACGAAGGTAGATTTGTCAAGTCCATAGGCATAGCAGCACTAAACCTTGGTTTAATGTAAATATTTATCGATAGGAGTGCCATCCAAAACGTCTCACTCATTCAGGGAACAAATAAAGTGCTGACAACTTTGTTGCACAATGACATGTTGGTGAGATAATGTATCCGTATTCAAAAGTATCTGTCATCGTCTGTAAATTAATTTCCTCCCACAGGTTTAAAACTGCCCATGTCAGAGACATTGTTTAAGTTTCTGTTATAGCTTTCAGTCTTAGCATCATTCTTTAGAAAGGGGTTGCTTGTAATGAATAAAACTATGGGAGAGATTAAGTCCATTTGAGGAAGAAATAAACAATTATAATTTTGCCTATATAAAGAAACAAAATATTTCAAATATTTAAAAACAAGTATATACAAAATTACAAATATATACAGGCAGGTAGTATCTTTTGTGGCAGCCAGAAAAATTATTTTACACTTTATTGAAAAATATTCCATCCTATTCCCCAATACCCCCTTTCTGTTTTAAGAAAGGAATTATTATTTTAGGTCTCAAGTATATTTAGAACAATTTCAACACATTCATCTAATACATATTAAAAAATTATATTTAATATGAAGATATATATATATATGTGTATATTGAAAGAGTTTTAAAAATCTGTTTTTTTTTTTAAATCTGTATTTTGTCCAACATCACAAGATTTATCATTTAAATCACTGGCCCCAACTGGTAAACAATTAAGGGTTCTATTTTCCCCTTTGTAACCCTTATGTGTCCAGTGGCAAGGAGCCTGTTAGGAGAGCATTAAAAAAGAAGCAAAAATTAATATAGAAAAAGTCGATAATGTATCCAAAAAAAATAATTTTATTTTTTTTTTTATTTCCTCCTCCTACGGGACTTTTTCACTCTGATGTTCGTAAACCTAAAAATTAAAAAATGCTGGCCTAATATCTCTTGAGAACGTTTATCCGATGTTATAATTCTTTCAAATGCTATAAAAGTTTACAAAACAGTACCATTGCTAACAATTGACGAAGTATAAAATCTTTAATGTAATTTATTTCAAACATTAACGGATGCGGACAGGCACACAAAAGAAGACAGTTTTTCAGAGTTTTTCACATGTATGTTTGACTTATTGAACTTTATGGATGACACTTTATCATACCATTAATCGAGCCATTATCCCAAGATGTAAATGGGGTATGTTTGTTGAATAATTGTTTGTTTTATCTATCAGTTAAAAATTAATATCGAAAAAAAAAATTCTTAAAAAAATGACAAGATAAGAAATATGATATCATTACTGGTCACACATATCGAAAGCTTTGTTATTACATTTTTAATAAATATACATACCCATGTATAACTTGATGCCGATAAGAAATATGATAAAATTTACATTTCTCCCTCGTTTAAGTACGTCCTGATACGAAGGCGAATAATTTAAAAGATTCCGATTTGATTGAAGGATAAGAAAATGTAAATATCCTATCTCACACTACGACACTAATTTATGATGTAAAAATCTGGCTAATTATCGATTTTAAAAATTAAATTAAATTTTTTTGAAATAACTTTGCAAACGATTGAAAAATAATTATTTGACGACAATTTCTTTCAAAGATAAAAAAGGAATGGCTACTGATGTTCAAAACGCTCTTTTTTAACACTTTAAACAACCATTCAAAAAATAACGTGACTTTTTTTTAAAAATCATAGACAACTGCTTAAATAGAAAAAAAAGATATTTTAAAAAGATCTTCAATGACAATATCTACGTTGTCTTTTGTGAGCTGACCAAAATTTCAATCAGTTCATTGGGATTCCCATGGGAATAATTGTGCTCCATTATTTATATTATTTTACTGTATTTCACTCACATTGACTTTTGATGCCATGGTATAAAGTAAGTTTTAACATTGTAAGTTTGAGTTTAACTTACTGTTAGACTGTGTGCGATTGTCACATTTAAAATGAAAAGTTAAAGGTAATTTAAAATTTGAACAAGAGGCCCAGGGGCCACAGCGCTCACCTGAGCACATCAGGCTTGAATTTACAACCCCCCCCCAAGGCATTCATCATTTGAACAAAATAGAATCTACACTACCTGAGGATGATTCTATATAAATAACACTAATAGTAACTTTGTAGCTTTTGAAAAGAAGATTTTAAAAGGTTTCCCTCAATATCCCTATGTAAAACTTGGGTGGGCCATTTTGGCCCCACCCTAGCCCCAGGGGTCATGATTTGAACAAACTTGAATCTACACTACCTGAGGATGATTCAACATAAATTTCATCTTTCCTGGCCCAGTAGTTCTTGAGAAGAAGATTTTTAAAGATTTTTCCTATATATTCCTATGTAAAACTTGGGTCGGCCATTTTGGTCCCACCCTTGCCCCCGGGGGTCATGATTTGAACAAACTTGAATCAACACTACCTGAGGATGTTTCCACATGAGTTTCGTCTTTACTTGCCCAGTGGTTCTTGAGAAGAAGATTTTTAAAGATTTTTCCTATATATTCCTATGTAAAACTTGGGTCGGCCATTTTGGCCCCACCCTTGCCCTGGGGGTCATGATTTGAACAAACTTGAATCTACACTACCTGAGGATGATTCCACATGAGTTTCATCTTTCCTGGCCCAGTGGTTCTTGAGAAGAAGATTTTTTAAAAATGCCATTAATTTTTCTCTAATTCATAATTATCTCCCCTTTGAAAAGGGCATAGCCCTTCATTTGAACAAACTTGATTCCCCTTCACCCAAGGATACTTTGTGCCAAGTTTGGTTGAAATTGGCCCAGTGGTTCTTGAGAAGAAGATGAAAATGTGAAAAGTTAACGACGACGACGACAACGACAACGACTACGACAACGACAGACAACGGACAAATTTTGATTAGAAAAGCTCACTTGAGCCTTCGGCTCAGGTGAGCTAAAAACCGTTGAAATATACGTAGAGATTTGAAACAACTTTAACAACTTGAAAAAAACAACAGTTCAGAAAATCACTCCACTGAGTATGTCAATTACTTGCATACACCCGAATGTTCAAATACGACAAGAAAACAACCCTCAACGATTCTGTTTTATATGTAATGTATCACAAACGATCGAGTTGCTCAGTATGTGCATCAAGGAATTAATAATTTGAATAGAATTAAACGGGTTCTGCATTGTCCATCTCCTGTAATTATTATAAAAGGACATTTACAAGTAGTAATTGTCATGATTATTAAAATAAAATTCCAGTGACCTGGCTTGTTTCATGGATTGACATTCTAAATAATTTCAAGAATCGATTTAGCTAAAACATGGCACAGTCTAAAGCATGGACTCGTACCGATTTAATTACTAGAAAATTCTTATTTCTAAAGAGACGAAAGGAAATTACCGACAGATCTGGTTATTTGAACATTTTATTTATCAATTTTATATATTTTACTTTATTCTTTCAAAAATTACATTTGGCTTTTACCATTCAATTAAAATAACTGTGTCTTTATTTCAAATATTAATCTAGTTTAAATGAGTAAGAAAGTAAGATAAGAAAATTATTTAAACAATAAAATGCTTTCTTTGTTGTTACTGGAATGAACGGAAGCAGCTGTTGCAGAAATTTTTTTTTTCTGCAATAGCTGCGACCGTTCATTCCAGTAATAAAAAACAAAGAAAGACATTTTATTGTTTATATTTATATCTGTTTAAATAATCAATCAAAGTAGGATTAAAAAGATTAATTATTGTATTAATGATGCGAACGTCTCTATACGTTTCATTGATGGAACAGCCACTGATTAAGAAATCTGTACAGGCGACATGCCTACTGTAGTTTATGCAGTGATGAACGCAATGGGGTTTCTTAAGAAATAAAGGAGAAAATATTCAGTGGATGTAAATATTTCCAAATAACACATATTGATGTTAAAACAGGAATATTTAATCAAAAGTCAAAGAAAAATCTGAATAAGTTTAATAAAAAAAAAATATTTGAATAAAACATTTTATGATGGTCAAACCAGGTTTAATCCATGTGATGGGCGTTTACAACCAGGTCGATATAGGGCATTTTATTCTCGAAAAAAAAAAATCATTTTAGTGAGACCATTCAAGGTTTTAGACCATGACCAAGATCGTGGATATAAATTGGAGGTTTGTAAATAATTTTATCCACCGAAACTTTTTCGGATGATTAGAACGTCTCAGAATAGAGAAAAAACGATGTCCCAATATCTGCGACAACTAATATTTTGCTTGTACCTCATTTTTGGAACAGGTTCCTCAGCGGTATGAATATTATAATTATTTTATCTTTTTATCTTCTGATATTTACAAAAGCTTAATTCATGTAACATTATCAATGAATAAAAATCAATAGATTATTTATTTTCAATCCTCTTGTCATATGAATACAATAATTCTTTCATTTCTAAGTACATTTTTTAAAATTAAAATTTAGAATAGATATGAATACTTAACATTCTAAATATTTTATGCTTCCGTCTTTCAGTGACCTTTCTGTCGTCTTTCAGTGACATTTCCGCCATTTTTCTTTGAAATTTTAATCTCAATTCAGCGATTTTTTTTATCAATGGCTTATTAGGTTACAAGTTTATCTTTTAAGAATGATAGTTGTGCTAGCGCTGTAGCAATTTTAAACACAGAAAGTAAGGTTCGTGTTCAACTGGATAATTTTGCTGATTTTTTTTTATGTTTAACAAGGCTGGATTCTGATAGTTAGAGTTATATTTTCAAAGTGTATTTTATAGAATTAAAATCATATAAGTGTGGAAATCCATTGTATCAATCGCTTATCGTGTCTTGCCAACATACTTTGTAATCTAATGACACAACGAAATTGTTATCGTACAGTCTATCTATAGTAGTTTTCACAGCTAGACCGTGAAGTTTTCCCCAGAATGCCCGACCGTGCAGCCGAGCATGCGTAATCCAGGAATATGGACTAACGTAGTTGCTAGCGCTCGAGAGCGCTAGCAATAATCAGGTATTTTCCTTAACTGGTATTCACGGTTAGAAATTCAATTGTCTATAAAGTGTTTACTAAATTGTTTAACTGCGATTATAGATTTAAAACTATATCTAAATAATTATCAAAATTTTATAAAATAGAAGATACTAAGTCAAATTGATTTTCAATTTTCTAATTAGATTTAGAAAGCAAAAAAATTATCAAGTGATAAAAATAATGATCCGAAAGTCGAATCATAATTGAATGTCATAAAGTTTGTCTTTTTTCTGTCTGTAAATCTCTAAATTGCTGATAAATATTCAATTTCGAAAATATTCAAAAAAATTTCGAGGACAGCGGCGTATATTTCTTTCTACTCATGTGTAGGCTATTGTGAATTGAAGATTCACCTGAGGCGCAAAGCGCCGATTGGGGTAAGTTCGTGAGGGGGTGGCCCCCTCCCGTTGGTGGGGGTTAGGGCGCCTCCCCCGAGAAAAATTAAAATTAAAAATTAGACACGAAATCATACGATTTTATCATAAAAAGATGAGCAATGAGCTCACTATATAGAAACCCAAAGCGTAACAGACAGATGGACGGATGGAAATTACGATTACTATATACTCTCCAGCTTTCCAAGCGGGGGAAGATATATGAATAAATATTGTTCTATAGAAAAAATTGTAATATATAATTGGTATTTTGCCAATTTGAATACAACCAAATTGTCGTTAGTCAAAACAGTGACTATGATAAATTTAATATTAACATACTTAAAGTTATGAGAAAAGTCGCACCACTTGGCAAAATTGACACATTTTAAACAGCGCGTACAGTTGAAACTTGTTTAGTACCTAAAGTAGTAAATTATATGGAAACAAGTTAAGATTGAGTTTGTACACGAAGGATGATACAATGCTGATCAAAGTTCGACTTTTGCAAAACACTTTTTATTATTCCATGACATTATCACCATTGCTTTCTGTTCATAAGTAAATTAAATGTAACTGATTTTTAAAAAAATATTTGTTCTAGACTGAGAATGTTTTGAAATTTCACCTTGAATAATAACCAAAATATCGGAATCAAACGATCGGATTAAGTAAAATGCAGTTTGCTAAGAATTAATACCTTTTTGGCATTCGACGTCAAATGAAACAAGATCAACTAGAGGTACTGTGAGCAATGAGCTCACTAAATGATACCCCCGCCTCCCATAATGTCCATGTGTTGCTATATATTGTTTTACGGTAATGTGTAAAGAGGAATAAGTCGTCCCATCTAAAGTTATTCAGAAGCTTCTATATGTGACGTCATAGGTAAACGTATAATGGCAATGTCCATGTTTTGCTATGTAAAACTTAAAATACGTGTCGAATAAAAAAGTTAAATAGGAGGTACACAATGGCATTATGTAATAAAGATTCTGTGAAAGTTTCATAAAATTTCACTCGGTAGTATAAGAGGAGTTGCGGATAAGAGGTAAAGCGTAACAGACGGACGGACGGAAATACCGATTACTATATACCCTCCCACTTTTCAAGCGGGGGGTATAAAAAGGCAAGACCTATTTTTAATGCAACCTTATTATTAACTTTGTCATTTTATATTACTTTCAGAGTTATATATTTATATTTTTTGTACACCTTGAGAAAAAGCCTACATTGAATAGAATAAATCATTTATATATGCCTTTTTTTAAAAAAAATTATTAATATTGTAGATTTCAAAATATTTTACTTATTTTCAAGATAGAGAATTGTCATCATCCCGATAAGAGATGTGTAATTAATCAGTCTGTCCCCAAAATCCGTGCAACTAACCAAATACCAAATATACACAAGATATATACACATTGCATCTCCTCAATTAAACGGGGAACCGAGTGTTCAATCGATTTCTGCAAACTTTATAAGAAGTTGAAGCGTAATGGATAAAGTCGCAAACTTTCAAGCTGGAGACCGGGCTTCGATTCTTGCATTACTTTTTTTTTCATTTTTTATTCGAAATTAGATCAATTTAATGCTATTATACCAGAAAAAAGTAAATCACTGAAATGTATGTGCCATTCAGTAGACTGAATGGTACTCGTAACATACTGAATGATCACGAAAGAGTCACGGGAAATGATCTTTTCAGTGTTCTTTCAGTGACCATTCAGTGGGCATTCAGTTACCATTCGGTCGACTGAATGGTGTTAATTTCATCCTGTGCGTGTATATGTTCAGCAATAATTTGTCTATAATATGCAAATAAGACTCCTATGATTTAATCAAGTCATGAATATGAATAATTGTTTTCTTGTAAATTTCAGTTTCATGTCGATAAGAAAACAACAAAGTTTCCAATTCGAATCATATCAGCGTCTACAGAGGCGTGGTGGGACGACACGTGGTATGAAGTGGAATTTGAGACCACGACGGAACACAAGGCTAAAGTTGTCTGGTTCCTGCATCATATGGATAAAAGAATTCCGATAGTTTGTGAGTATGTTTTTTAAATGTAGCTTGTATCCGTACGTAATTTCTACCAAGGCTTATCTGAGACAAGAACAATTCTTGATCGTCTTCCAATTTAAAATTAGCTGTCTATAATTATGCTTGTAATATTTGATTTTTTTCCGGTCAAAATTCTACTCCAAAAAGGTCTTTTTTGAATAATTGGTCTTAATTGTTACTAAATGTGCATGCTAGATGATGCGTTTAGGTATGTGCATTCACCAGACCTGCTTTCATTATGTATCTACAATTTTTGGACGTCGACCAAGTAAAGAATCTGAAGTCCGACCATTTCTGATTAATTACTTGTTTTTCCTGACAACATAGGTGTATTATGCATCTTGGGATGTACCCAGTTTGACACTATGCTTTGTAATCTTAAATTATTGTGTTTTCTCTAAAAGGTGGTTCAGATCTTACATATTATGCAGCCATTACTTTCAGATGCAGTCAAAAGACCCATGTATAAGAAAAGTAAACAAAATACTAAAGATTCCAAATTTTGTTGAATGTCTCTTTAATATGATATGAATACAAATATGCTACATATATAAAATGTTTTTATTTTCAGTTGGTGATCCCTCATTTTCCTCCTCCTTGTCCTATCAATGGCCTTACAAAAATCGACGTATTGCCAGATTGAGGTCCAGAAAAGATATGAGCGCTCTTACCGAAACGATCATAGAATTTGCAGTTACTCATGACCAGTCGACAGTAACTATTACATTTGATGGTCTCAAGGATTTAAATGCCACGACCACTCAAACTTTTGAGGACTCTGAGGTATCTTTATTTTCATATATCATTTGAGTGTTCGTTTGTCTAGATCTGTGCACCAATCCGCAAATATGCATGTCTGTTACATAATACTTACACTTTTGTTACAACTTTTTTTTTCCTTTTCACAACTTTCATTTTTAGAAGTTTACATTACCTGCTGAAATATTTTTCAATATTTATTATGATTTAGAGCTTATGACCTTAACATTTATATTTGACTTTTTCTTAAGCCTTAATTTTGACTGCGCTTTAACACAAGACCATAAAACGTTTAGAATATATATTTCTTATTCGAGATAACTTATTGACAAACAAGTAGATGAAACAAGAATATCAGCAATATCCTTTTTTAAGTAACTTCGAAATTTCTATGTTCAGTATAACGAGCTTGAAAGCAAATGGAATTTATAGTTTAGTCATCTCTCTTTGGCGTTTTTCAAACTAGTCATTATATACAACTGAATTGTCAACGGATTTTCCCGTGATTTCCCTATCATAACAAGGAGCACACAGCGGGTATGACCGATCGACTGTGGATGCTCACTCCTTCATGGCACCTGATCCAAACTCTATGGAGGTCGATGATTGCCTTGCTCCAAATTTGAATTGTTTAACAGACATTTGAGCTTGAATACTGTTCATCATTTCAATAAATTTCAAGTATGACCTCCTACACTACTATAATAGCATTGATCATGTAAGACTTCCTTTAGCATGAGGCGACTTTATATCAGTGAAAAGGTGGACGTTTAACAACAATCAATCAATCCTTTAGTATGATGGACTGACAAGGCAGTTATGTTTTATGTTACGATTGAACATTTTATTGCACATCATTAAATAAAATTCCAAAAAACGAGGGGCAAAAATTATAAATAATGTACTTTTTTGTTTTAAGAAATCCTACTTATATATTGTTTAAGTAAATCATGTCTTTCTTTTTAAATTTTCATAAAACATAAATAAGAAAAACACATGAAATGACTTATACAATAATATTTTTTTTTAAAATCAGAAATGAATTTCCAAAGCATATTAATGCTCATTAAACAAAAGGAATGTTTTTATTCTACAGGAATTATGTATATAATGAACGTATTAATTTTTTTGTATTTTTTTCAGTTGGACATTTCTGTGGTAAACTCAACCCAAACAAACGATACGACAAATATTGAGTTTGAAGCATCGTATGAGGTATCAGGGAGTTCAAAGAATGTAAATGAGGAATTAGTGTTGTAAGTGGGTATTATTATTATCACATAATGTATGTTATGTCGTAAAGTAAACATATACAAGTATGTACACTTCAATTAATTGTAGTCTAAAAATAAAGACTGAATCTTAACACTTGCCACAAAGGAAATAGATGTTTTTTCTTCAGTAAACTAACTTTGAAATTTTATTTGTCGATTATAAAATATACATATTTTTCAAGCAAATTTCCCATTGAACACAGATTTATAATATAATTTTATTTTCTTCAATAGTCTTCAATGGTTAAGAATACAGAACACTATTGAACACAAGTATATCTGATATTTAGCATAACGTCTGTGAATAGATTTATCATAACCTTTGCAAATGAAAAAAAATTAAATGACATGTTCTTAACCTTTCCATATGTAAACTATAAACTGTTACTTACCTGTAGGTCCAGATACATTGTGGAGGAAATCGACAACATTACAGGTGAAACTGGTGTAAAATTTTCAAGCAACGTCAGGAAAGTACACGACGATAAAACGACTACATATACCTTGGAATACAGCTACACTGCCTTCTTTCTTGATATAACAGAAATAAACATAGCTTTCGGTTGGTACTCTCAGTTAGAAATTTTGAAGAAATAACCCATGTCGTTTTGTTCTTATTTGTTTGACAATACGATTTGTTTTGGAAGAAACTTTTCAGAGCTAATTTGCATAAGCTTTGTTAATCGTTGTTATCCAGCTCAATTTCACATAATAATAAAAAAAACCCAGTTCTCTGTCAGTTATCCTATATTACATAATAAAAGTTCCACATCTAATTTAGTCACATGAAGGAAAAAAAATTATTGCTCTTAAGATAACACAAGTTCTATCGTTCTTGAGTGTCGTTTGAATTTTCACATAATTTATATAATATTTATCTTTTACTTTATTAAAATAGAATCTGATGCTGTGATTAAGAAAATGGTTTTGCGATCTGAATACCATTTCTGGGAAGGGGATCCTCGACCGCCATTGAATGGTATAGCTCTGTTTAAGGAATATGACATTACCACTCACGATAAAAAGGCCATCAAAATCGTTCACTGTGATGGTATTGGTGACGTCAACATTAGAATAGGTCTTCGTGGAAAGACTGGTGTTGCAGACATACCACCGGGAGAGATTCCGGAGGTCCAGATTAATTACGGGTACTTCCGGGAGGCGTTCGCCTTACTGAGGTTTTACTCAGGAAAACTGGAGGACTATGAAGCCTATTGTTACCTACAATAGGCCACAAATATTTACAATGTAACATAACGAAATGATATTCAAAATCTGATAATACATGTACATGTATCATGGGTCCATTAAAAGTGACAAACAAATGCTGGTGTTGCTTATATATACTAGAATTTTTTTTGATAGTATCAATTTCAAATTGTATTAATTTGTTGAAGAAAATTGTATAAATTAAGAGATGAAGAAAATATTACTGAACACAAATATGGATTACCTGGTTTTTTAATGCCACCATTGCAAATTTCTTGTCATTTATTTGGTCATTTTTTGGTTTATCAATGTTGGAGAAAATTTTCATCATCTGATCAATTTTTTTGTGGGGGGGGGGGG
>PRKT01000180.1:320642-352820 GCA_003671525.1 Saccostrea glomerata | reverse complement strand
GGGGGGGGGGGGGGTAAATTGAATAAATGACCTTTCTCACAAAAATAAGTTATTCTGTTTTTTGGTTTTGATTGCATATGATCTAAGATGTATTTGGGAAACAAACCCGGTTGTTACATGTTGACAAATAAACATATTTACTTTACTGGTTAAGTTATTTGGTAATTGAAATATATTTGGGTGACAAAAAACATGGATTACCTTCATAGATAAGGAACAGCTTCAGGCATGTGTATTGTTAATATCCTGTTTCATAAATATACAAGATTTAATTATACTTGATATTATTGGGCTTTTAAATTTGAATTCCTCAGTGATGGTTAGTACTTAATTCTTTTAAATCGTACGTTGTAGGGGTGTAAATTAATGTTATTTAATACTGTAAAGCTGTATCTAAATGGTTCGACAGGGAAATGACTTTTATGGGAGCAGCAGAAACCAATGATCCACTTTTAGAGTAAACAATTTTCGTTTTGTTAAATGTCTTCTTCAGCAAAAGGCGGCAACAAGGAAATGATTAAAAAAAAAATTAAAATGAAATTTTTAAAAACTGATTATTTAGTGCGTGTACTTTTAAAATACATATAGTATATGATTTTCAAACATAAGCATTTTTGTCCAAATGCTTTCAATGCCTGGAGGGATTCATTATAACAGTCAAAATGATCTCTTGTACAAGACATTTTGTAATGAAGTGTGTTGGTCTTTTTATTATCTTGGAATATTTGATTGTTACAGCTGAGATGAAAACTACATGTAGTGTTCAAAACGGTAAGCTATATTTAAGATATAATTTGGATATTTTATATTTTGGAATGAAAGAAATAATTATTCTCGTAGCTATTTTAGTGCATGCCAATATTAAATATTCATGTTAGAACAGCAAAATAAAAACGTGTACAAAACACAACTGCATTCATATGACATTAGGTATCACAATAGATGTATAAAATCTTTGGTATACATTAAGGCATATTTATGTTAAGATACAAATTTCTTAAGTCAAAAACATCATTCTGATAATTTATTTAATCAGGATGGTTTACACTCAAAGAGTATACAGATAATGTTGAATACATTTTTTCTTAACAAAACGGTTCTATTTTTAGTGGCCGCTAATTTACCGAATAAGGTTTATCTGCCTGAAAACATGGAAAAGGGCTACACTGTATTCACTGTTAAAGAAAATATAAATCCGGAAGACCCAGACAATAAACTTACTGTAACTCAATTTTATCCAGCTGCATCGAAGTCTATTTTTCAATACAACGTAATAAGTAAGTCAGACATATTTCATTATCATTTTGTTTAAAATCATAATGTTTCTTGTAATCGCTCTATTCATAAAATAGGTTTCTGTTTGAACGCACACGTAGCTTGTGTTTTATTTTCTTCAGTTCAGTTTTCACCTTTTAAGCAGCTAAAAACGTGTATTGTTTTTAAGTTTTTGGATTAATTCATCTGTAATTTTTTTTTGGTCATTTTAAATCATATTTTTAATTACAAAAATGGGATTTTTTAAATGAAATTCTGAAGAGTTACTCATGCATAATTATGTATAGCAATGTAAAAAGGTCGGGTACTTTATAAATATTTTTTCTTATACATTTTGAAACATAACATAAAACATGTATCAATGTTGTAGGTAAAGAACATTCTATAATAAATGGGAATTTATTGAATTTTGAGAGTCTCAAACAAGTCCTACCTGATTCTTTTCCAAGAAAGAATTGCTCCTTCCAAAGTGTACCCATTATTGATAGAATTAGTTGACGTACCTGAAGCCTCAGATTTGAAACTGGAGAAGACGACAGCTAATGGCTGTTGTGATGACGTCAGAAGATTGTTCTGGGTGCTGCCCGTTTCCTCTGCTTTAGAATTTATCTTGATACTGCTTGGAATCACAATTTTATTGTGCTGGTAGGTCTAAGATAAAGCTCAATGAAGTATGTTTATTAACATATATATGTACTACAAATATCAATTTCCTAAAGGGCAAGAACACTTAATAAAAACATTACTTTTTCAAATTTTATAAGTCAATTTAATAATTTTAAATAATTTTAAAAAAATGTATATATAACATTTATTACATTTATTATTATTTTCCGTATACTGGTTATTTTAATAGTTATATCTTCCCCCTTTGAAAAATGAATGATATTAACGAACACAACATTAAAAAAAATGTAAAACAGTACTTATTTATTTTATTTAAAGTGTACCGAAGAAAGGAAAACAAACCATAGTAAAACCATTTGGAAAGTAAGGAGACAGTGAAGAAATACTAAGCATATCCACTATTTTTCGAATTATCCGGAATCAAAACAAACTTTGTAAATTTTAATAAATATTTTTATAATATGTTTAATGTTTTTTTTTGTTTTCAACGGTATAAGACCTTTTTTGCTAGGTTTTGGACTTCATGCATCATACATGAGTACAGCGATAGTTCAAGGTGAAACGTCACTGTTACGTTATAGATTTGTAGTCTAATGTACGAAAGCATTACTAGTATTTAAAGTGGTAAGACTCTGTGCATGACCAAAGGGATCTTGGACTAACGCGACCACAGTGACCGACCATTCATAATCGTCTAGCCACACTTAACAATATACTGTAAACATATTTTCGTGGGGAAAATTTTCGAGGTTTGTGAAAAAACTCTTGAAAAGTGAGAATTTGATTTCGTAATGAGTATTGAGTAGTGATCGATTTCATGGTGGTCAGGAATCCGTGAGTCTTTCCGTACTTCATAAACAACAAAAATTGCTCCCCACGCAAATTTGTGATTTCGCAGTATGCGTTTAAATTACACTATGCTCTTTGCATATTACTTAAAATACATGTAGAATCTATAAGTCTGCTAGCACACAGGAGAAGTGTGGGACCCATGATTCATTTGACCTTATTCTTGAAGGACTTGTTACAACTTTCAGTAAAAATTTTGTTTGAAATAAATCACTAACAAATTTCCACATATGTTTAAAATGATTCCTAGGTTTCAACATCTGAATCAACAAATAACTTTAAGAAAAAAAAAACGGCAATAGAGCGACATCTTTGATATATTTGCGGCAGCAATTCGGTAAAAACTTTAAGATCAATGATTCATACATGAAGTAAATTTTTTTATGGGTTATAATATTGTGAAATATGTTAAATTAAAATACTGTAGATCACTTATTTCGCAACAACGTATTTTTGCGAAATAGTCGATTGTTCATAAGCGAGTCAAAATTTAAACGAATTGTTGATATTTTCTATAGAGCCTATGATCTTATTGAATTTCAACCTTTGTTATACGATATTCTTGGAGCAGAAAAAGTGATAACTGCTCAAAATTATGTTATATCGTATACATGTAACATAGGTTAAAATAAACTCCGTTACTTATAATTCAACTTCAGTGAATACAATGAGACCATTTTTCCTCCAAAATGGCTTGCAATTGAGCGTATTTTAAAAGTAACGTCAAGCAGAGTAATGCGTTCTTGACGTAATTCATTATGACATAGACAAATTACGTTAAGTATTTTTTATCTTTTATCCGATCAAATGACGTGTTACAACTGAAATTAAATTATTTACATATAATTAGTTGTTAAATAAATCAAGTAACATGCAAGTCCAATTTTACAAAGGAACTTGCAAAAGAGACACCAATTTTTCAAAATTTATTTATCAATTGTTTGTTCTTATTTTCATCTTTTTCGTACAGTGAGCCAGTTTATTGAAAAATTACAGTAATTACCAAATAAGGCATAATACATGTTTAACGTTAACGAGGCACACGTTTAACATGTATATTCATTTTGTTGTTGCACATCTAAGGCACAATAAGCTTTTAAAGCGGCAATACGGCTGCAAATCGTGTGCTTTTTTAATTCAAATTTACCGAATATATCATTGAGGAATAAGGTAAAAAGTTGAAGTAAGCATTTTGAGAAAAAGAAATATTCTCTCCTCATACAAAATTAACGTAATTAGAATCTGCCGGAAAATCAAGGGTCGTACAACATAAGATCTGTTTACTTGTACCACGTGAATGCTAAAATGGCGCGTGCATAGAATATAGGGTTTACAATTATAATGGAATATTAGGTAAAAGCAATTCTCAGAATCAAAATATCTCAACTCTCCGGTAAATAACAGTAATAAAAGTTATTATTTTATTCTGCATTCAGATAAATTTAACATAAAATTTAGTACAAATGTTGACGTTTTGTGTATTGGGGTGCAGGAAAGGAAAATCCACCAAACCATACGTCATGGAGGCAAAATGTCAAACAAAATATCTTTCTGCAGTTCCAATACAATTTGCACTTAAAATGGCAATAATTTTTAAATGTCATATGTGCATCTTTATGTTGAGCTTACACTGATTTTTTTTTCTTTGAAAGCCATGGAGATTCGAGAAATGATAGCATGTATCAACAAACCTGAGGGTAAAACCTTCGCGAGCCCCAAGTGAATGTCGCCGAGATCCCGTTTCTTCTTCATCCAATGATGATATTAATCTTCCAACTAAATTTTTGTCAGGAAAGTTACTTTTTAATTTCAAGGCCTATTTTTGGTTTTGTTGTTCGTTTTGGTCGACTTTGTCAATGTAGCAGGTCTCTCTTACATACCATGCTGTTTTGTTTATGAAAACTATACGCATGCGTGTGTAACTTGGAATGTGTAACCTCGAAGACGTTGCGATGTATAGATATATTAATGTACCATAAATAATTATTAATTTTAATGAAATAATCAGAATTATTTATTTATGAAATTTGTAATTTTCTTAAAATGTATACATTTATGAGTATGAAAGGTTTTTTAAAATCCTATCGGAAATTTTTAACAAGTCAGATTTTGAAGAGATGCGCCGTATTGTCACTTTAATTCATTATAACTGCTTGAATTGATAGTCTATCATTCACAGTTATGCATTTCATAGGTTGTCCTTGGAATAAAATGACGATCGGTAACAGTATAATCTGTTTGATCTTAAAAATAACTTTATGCAGTAAACAATCAACCAATGAAACATATCCGTTTCATAAATAAATAAAAAACAATTTATAAAACCTTCGTATTTAGTTATGTCTTTTCTCGGTTTGTTACAAAAATCCTTAAGAAAATAACAAAACTTTTTCCTTTTAACTATAGACAGTAGGGGATATTCTATTACGAATCAAAAGATAGACTATAAAAAAATAATTTTGAAATGCATTAGCCTATCTCTAAACCAATTTAGATATTAAATGTTAGCAATAAATATTTAGAAAATTTCATTGGGTGTCTGTCACCGGGGTAATTAAGTATTTATGTCTCACATATGATACGACGGAAAAATTAAAAGGTAACATGATTGTTTCCCTGTCCATCGATCTTTTTTCAGCAAGAAAACAGTACTGTTAATATTTCATTTATTAATGACACAAAGGTAACACATGAACATTTTAAGACTCCGAGTGTCTCTACAATTACAATATATTAATATTTATCATTCAAAACTTAAAAACGTAAATGTAAAGCATGACAATAATTCAAAAACAATTTTATAAAACACTTGAATATGTGAAGAATAAGGTAGCAACAAACAAAAGATCAAAATCTAATTATATTAAAAATTTATTGATAATCCACTACCTGGATACAAATACCTATACATGTATATATGCTATCAAATCATATGCTGAGTAATAACAAGAAAATGGTCATTCATAATAGAGAATGGCTAAAAACACAGGATTGTTCAGCAAATGTTTAGCATTTTTCCTTCAGGATGTCAATGACTAAAATGCTGAACTTAAGAATGTAGATGATTAACGCACCAACTGCTGTTTGATACATGTTGCAAAGCTCAATATAACAGATTTAAAACAACTTATCTGGATCGAATTAATGGGAAAAAGTCTATTACAGCAATTGTGAATGCAGTTAAATTGATATAAATTTACTGTTAATTAGCAAAATATTATACAATCAACTGAACATACACGATGATTATCTCCTTTCAGCAAAATGAAGCTCAGCTGAAAAAACAACAAAGTAAAAGAAAACAAATCATACAATCAGCATAATACATGTAAATCTCAATAAAAATGGTGCTGGAAAAATTAATTTTAAGTACTTACTGCAAATTGAAGCACATGGGCATACGCACTTTTAAAAATATTTAATGTAAAGATTAACAGGATTTTTTTTTTAGATTTGGCCGTCTCAGTTCGACATGATACTACCTACATCGTTTTCATAATTCCTTCAGTTTGATCCACATATCTTACTAAACCAACGTCTTTGGACAATCTTAATTCTCTTTTATTTTAATACATCTTTGTTTTGAGATATTGTTTCATTGTTTATTCCTTTATGCTTGTAGGTCTAGATTGCAAATACACGAAAAAACTTGTCGAGGAAAAACATTATAATGATATGGATCGGTATGTTCTTGTTTTGGACCAACCCTCTTAAAACATATAAGTAGTTTTTTTTTTTTTGGAATTCTCAGACTTCTTATTTGAAGTTTAGATAAATCACCGACTGATGAATACGTGATTAAACATATTATGTTTATATTTTCACTAATGGTATCACCGGCAGGCACATAAATTTCAAGACGGTACCAGTTGTTTACAAATAAATATTGCGCAGTTAAAATTGTTATTCATTGAATTAAAAGACAGATTAAATATTTTTAAGGACAGATGAACATTAGTAGATGTTGATATAAGTATTCTTTTGCGTACCTGCAAATCATTAAAACTGCGTGAAATGAATATTTGTTTTACTAATCTTCATTTAAAAGAAAAAAAACTTAAGGGGGCTGGGGGTCAACAAATTAACCACAAATTAACCACCAGATTTAACTTATTTTTTTAGATACGGTATCTTAATCTGTCAACTATAATTTGGCAAAAAAAAATTAACATTTTAGTTTTAAAATTTGATCAGTTTTGTAAATCTTTATATCTGTATATGGAGCTTTTCTTTTAAAGGAGATCGAAATAGTCTGAAAATGGCTGCCACCCCCAGCCTCTTTAAGTTCGTTAAAAAGTGCTTAGATAGTTAATTAAAATAAGCAAATCAACATCTTTATTACATACCGAACTAGAAAAATAAAATGTTTCATGTATTCAGACAGATATGCATACTAAACTATGGGATATATTGAAACATAAAGAGATAATAAAAAGTATTCAAGATTAAAAGTCTATATAACAATACAAAATAGGAGCAGAACAAAGATAGACCCCCAAAACATCAGAGGGGGTCAGGTGCCTTGGAGGAATGAGTATACCCTGCCGACCGGACACACAGAACGTTTGCTCCTTGTAATGATCGGGAAATAACGGGAAATCCGTATACAATTCAGTGTATAAATAGTGGCATAACAATTACTTTGAGAAAAGTAGGTCAGCATTTGACTCAATAATAAAATATATTTGCTGACAAAGTCATTGTATCGACCACAGAACATACGAAATGATGACTTTAAAAAGTCTGCTGATATTATTATTTTTCTGCTGATATTATTATTTCATTTTTTTTATCAACTTGTTTGTCAATAATTTACCTCGTTTTAGAAGTTGTTCATACTTAGAGCATGCTCTTGCGTATCGAATCAACTGAGATGTATAAACTCCGTAGTTGATGCAGGTACATGTATATTGCTGTATAAGAAGAAGTTTGAAAAGTTTAACTCATCATTTATCATATAGTTTGGTTGTTAGATTACCATTTACATCCTTTACAATTAATATATCTAAAAGTGAAACAGTAGTGTCAGACTCTGTGGTATATTTTTCTTAAGCTCACCGGAATATATCGTTTAGGCATAAAAATAGAAATGATCATTGTTGATTGTCGATAAATCTAAATGTCGAGTTGAAGGCCCAGCAAGTGTTTTTTTTCTTTTCAGGTATCAAATGTTGGACAAATTCTGTTTCATATGAATACAAAAATGGGTCTGCTAATAAAGGGGCGCAATTGGTACCCATGGGAATTCCAATAGATTGTTTGAAGATATTGTCTCCAAAAACAACATAGATATTGTCAATGAGAAACTCAAGCAACTTTTTCATGTCAAACTTGATTGCAGTTGTGTGTACAATCAGAATGTGTTTCAACAATAATTATGAAAGACTATCCACTTCAGTATATGTAAACTGCTTACTGCTTTCTTAGAAAGGAATTAGGCTATTTGACACTGACAAGTTCAATACACTATGAACAATCTTATTCCGTGGTCAGATAATATTATTTTGAAAACTTTTGCAAATTTACAGCTTTTTGAAATTTTTAATTTCAAAATAACTAATAAACACGTAATTAATATGTATAATACTCAGTTTTCACAAGGGTATTAGGTTTTATTTGTATGAAATCATCAAATTTCTATTAAGTTTTAAAAAATAAGCGCTGTCTTAAAGGGTTACGACAAGGAAGTCATTTAAAGTATTTAAATTGATAAAGCAATAAAATAAATTGAATTGAAATCTTTAAAAGAATCAGGTTACAAGCATTTTCAGATCTGGTTGAAGTTTTTGTTCTTAAAAAGACATCAACAAGGAAATTGATTTTAATGCGTCTAAAATCCGTTTTAAAATAAGTTTTTTTGTCAATTTATGAAGAAGTTTATGCTATACAAGGAGAGTGATTGTGGGCAGATATCTTATGATTTTTCAAAGAAAGTTGAAGGCCCCATTGCAGTAAAAATGATAATAAGTGTTTTTAAAGGGTACTTTTTTGTAAAAAGCGCGATTCTTTCTTTCGTAATGACATATCTTATAGCAGCAACCAGTGCACAATTTTCTGGTACAGGTTTGTATATTTTATTTGTTCTTCAGTAAATAAATTTAATATAATGTTGCAGAATATGAATTATAGAAATGTAAGTATTTAAAACATTTCGTGCTCAGTCGTACAAAATGGCATACCAGCTATTCAAATATAATTTCAACGATATTCTAGTTTAATTAATAAATGTTAAGGTAAGAAGTGTAATTATTGTTGGTGATAAATGTTGGTGAGAAAGAAAACAAATATTAAGTCAGTACCATAATATACATATGTAGAAATTATGTGTAAAAATTGTTTTTCTTTAGATTGATAATACGCATATTCAATATTTTAGACCCACCTAATTTACCACACAAGGTATTCTTACCTGAGGACTCGGGAACGGGTCATGTTGTGTACAAAATTAACGACATAATTGATTCTGAGAACCCGAGAAATAAACTTCAAGAATATGAATTCTTCCCAGCAGATACCAGAAATATTTTCAAATTCAACAATAAGAGTAAGTACAATTCATCGGATAATAAAAATGATAAATAAACATAATATATATTAATATTTCTAAAATGCTTTAGCGCTGCAAGGCTTTAGCGTCACTGGTTCTGATTTTTTTCTTAACTATTCAACAACCCGATTTTTGATATATGTGATAAGTTTTTTAAGCTCTTTTCCTTTTTCATCACTACGATATTAACAGCAGTGTAGGAACTTCAACTGTTCAACAATACATTCGAGAAGTGGTTTAAATCAGATTTGGATACTAGAATCTTCAGTAAGACTTTTTGGGACATTTGAAATCATGGCATAGAAACTTTTCAAATTTATATACAACTATTCCCCACGATGAATTAAAGTGAAGGGTGTCTGACATCACTTACAGCTGCTTTTTCAACAACAAAAATGGAACTCATAAATTTTCTACCTTGTCATTTGTCATATGCAAAATTAATTTGTTAAAACGCATTCTGGTTGTACACAAAACTACTCTGAAGTTGAAGTTGAAAAGATTTTTGACAGTCTGATAGACAATATCTATGCGTTTTTGGAGACCGGGTCTTCCAACAATCTACTGAAATTTCAATGGGTACGAATTGAGTCCCGTTTATAGCAGACCTATTTTTGTATTCATATCAAGCCTAATTTCTTCAAAATCTTTTACAGGAAAGGAAGAAAACTCTTGCAATGACCTTTGGCACGACATTTAAATATATCTATGATATAATATTGCCAATTAACAATGATTATTTCCACATTTATGTATGTCGATACGATAAATGAGCTTTAAACAAAAGATTCTTATACATCTGTTTCATATTATATATTTTTGCTAGAAAAAGACGTTAATGGTACTCCAACAACATGACTAAATGATAACTGTGATTTTCAGTCGTCAACTTCCTTAACTTACGCAGCAATTGTAATATTCTATAATCACCTGCATACAAGGCTTTCATCTCTCAGTTGCGCACACTCTACCTATTAACAATTTCTAAAACGAAGTAAATTTTTGATAAACAAATTTCTGAAACAAGAATATCAGCAGTCTCGTTTAGAATCAAAATTTTGTAAATTATATGGTAGTTATAATGCTCTTGTCAGCGAATACAATTTTTCATAAAGTCATATTCTGACTGGCGTGCTTCATTCTCAAATTGAATAGTTCTTTTTTCGCTATTTCCTGAATATGAACATAAGCACAGAGCGGACTTGAACGGTTGTCAGGGAATGGTCACTCCTCTCCGAAACCATGTGCCACATCTGATGTTTTGGAAGTCCATGTTTGCTTTGTTCCGACATTTTTTTATTGTTATCATGGCTGTTTGAAATTAAATAATGTTTGTTTTTTTTATCTCCATATATTTCATCAAATAGACTGTGTTACTGACCCCGTAGCTTTATGTAAGTTTGAACCGTTCAATCACCGGTCTTATTCTTCCTTATAACAACCACTATAATGCACTTAGATTATAGATTCTTGTCATTCATGCTTATTCACCTATTGAACAGTATGATGAAGACTTACATTTATAATAATAACAATTTACAAATATTATTAGCTAAAGAAGTCTCCGTGATAAATGGAAGATTGCTGAAATCTGAAAGTCTTCATAAGTCGTACCTGATTCTATTCCGAGAAATATACAATCATTCCAAAGTCTATCCTTTAGTGATAGAAATATTCGATGGAAATGAAGCAGCAGATTTCAAACAGGAAATGTCCACATATACTAGTTGTTGTGATGACGTCAGAAGATTGTTCTGGATGGTGCCTGTTTCATCTGCGTTAGAATTTATCTTGTTAATACTTGGATTCACAATATTACTTAACTGGTATGTTTAATGAGAAATCAGAATCCTTTTTAATTGAAACAATAAAAAAAATTCTCTGTAGCGTTGTTATTTGCTAATTACATAGTTTAATTAATAAATCTAATAATATATACATATATTTATTTTTTACCTTTCATTTTATTGATAAGTTGATTAACTCATTTATTGATTTATTCATTTATTTACTGTTTGTAGTGTAATGCAGAAAGGAAAACAGAAGATGATACATGTAAAATCTGTTGAGGAATAAGGATGTGAACATACATCATGTGTATATTGTGTGTTTTTTGAATGAAGACGAAAAAGTCCACTGTTTTGCATAAGTCTATTATCAAATTAAGAAAAACAATTTGATTTATAAAATTTTGAATATATTTTTAAATGTTTAAAATCATGAATTTTTCTAATTATTTGGCACGAACCAATAAGTAAGTCTGGGATATAGTAAGTAGCATAGCTTAAAATAATTTGTCTTAGATTTATTTCAAAGGGATCTGGAAATTCTTTAATCTGAAATGTTAAGTATGAATATATTCTCCATGTATTGAAAAAAACAACAAATGTACATGTAGTGCAGATATAATACAAATCAGCCCCGAAGTTATCATAGAGAAATAGGTTATATTATAAGAATAGTGCATGTATCTATAGAGAGTCTGACACAGTTTCAGAATTGTATCTCATTGACTAAAAGAAATGAGCTTTTGTATATGTTTGACTTTAACATTACTGTTAAATTAACATGTCATTATATATTTATTTAAAATTTTCTTTATTAACATTTTTTTAACCTGAGACAGCTGATTAAGCAAATGAAAAATCTCTTATTTTCTGTTCATAAGATATGCTTATTATATTTTTTACATGTACTTCAAATGAATTAAAAAAAATAGATTTAAAATATGTTTTTAAAAATGAATCATTTTGAGCAAATACAACATTTTGAATAATTCCATTGACCTCCCTTTCTACACAAAGCCACGATTTATATATCTCTTTTCCTTACCATTTTAGAGTTTTATAGGAGAAAAGAAGTTTTTTTTTAAAAAACTTATCAACTTTTCAATTCACTGCTTTCAATAAACTAATTTAAACATGTAATCTTAAGAAAGGATAGTAAACTAGTGTTACATTTATTCAAAATAAATTACAAAATTTGTATGAATTTTATCAATTTTTATCGCCTAGCCAATAAACATTATGCTTGACTGCATTTGGAAAGAGGATCGGAACGATAGGTGAAAGTTTGACATAGGAATATAAGAAGTATTGAGCATATGCAAAAACGCTTGGAAAACTTCAAATGATCCGAAAACTCTTGGATTGGACTACGTAATGATTATACTAGACAAAGCTTTGGGAAAGTCAGGCAGTCAGGTGGTGGCTGGAGAAGGTTTTTGAATCAGCAATAAAGAGGTTAAAGGAAAGTTCACATCAAATGTATATACAGATACAAACACCTCAAATAAGCATGTATCCTATGTTCTGGGTGTCGTAAATCTGAACGAAGGCCGAGACAGCCGGTTCTTATTTATCTGTAGGATCTTGGGCATTGCAAGTAGTACCTTAACTAGTCCCTTTCTGAAGAAAAAGAAAAAGAATAATTTAGTACTGTGTGGTTTACCCTAAGACGGAGCTGTCTTTATTATTCATTTCATTACCTCAGGTAGAGTACATGAAGGAGGAAAACCTATGTATACGAGTCAAATTACCTTGTAAGAACCTGATCATGCGTGTTACATAGGAAATATCTTTTAAATTATTTCTTGTGCAACTTAATCATTATAAGTCACATTATACAGAATTTTACGTGGATACATGTGTATTGTAGAATTAAATTTGTTCAAATTATGGCCCCCAGGGACTTTTCGATACAATAGAGGGTCATAATTTTACATAAAAATATAGAGGAATCATCTTGAATCATTCTGCTTAAGATCAGCAAAAACATGATCAGTCATGTTATTATAGATTACTGAAACATTCTTGGGTAGTGTAAATTCAAATTTGTTCAAATTTAGGGTTGATAGGGTGGGGGGTCACAAAAAGTTATCAGAATTATACAAAGAAATGCATATTGGGAAAACCTTTAAAATTCATTCTGCTCAAGGACTATTTACATGAAAGCATCCCGGGGTAAATAAATTCAGTTTTGTACTCCTCCGTAAACTTTCCATGACTGAATTGATTTCTTCTATTTCGATCAATTCCAATGAGCTTAGGACACAGACTACCAATTATTTTGCTATACATTCCTTTATAATATAAAAAATGATTAAAAATATTACACCAGCTCAGCTTACCCGAAACTTGGCACAGAGTAAAAAGAATTCAAGTCCAAAAATTTTTCAGACTCTCAGGAAAATTCATCGCATGCAGTTCCTGCTAAGGCATCGCAAATAACCCGTACCCTGCTTTTTTCACTTTGTCTTCAGGGAAAGGGTAAATATGGGCCTCTTTACACACTTCATACTACGCGCTAAAGTGCAAAATTTCACAAATTATCAATTTTTTTTTTTTTTGCAAACCCTCTCCTTTCCATCTATGCCTAAAAATAACACCATTCCACCCCATAAGCACCCCAAAGAATTTTTAAGAAAAAAACTCTATTTTTAAACTGGAACTATTTGCGTGGTCAATGAAATAGGGGTAAAATAAGTAGTAATTTCACAAATTATCAATTTTATTATTTTTTTTGCAAACCCTCTCCTTTCCATCTATGCCCAAAAATAACACCATTCCACCCCATAAGCACCCCAAAGAATTTTTAAGAAAAAAACTCTATTTTTAAACTGGAACTATTTGCGTGATCAATGAAATAGGGGTAAAATAAGTAGTCTGTAACCTAATAAGGACACAAACCTTGTCTGATTTTGCTGAAATTTGACATGCTGGAGTCTTTTGTATATACAAAGTGGCTGATGAAGTTTCATTGGAATTGATGATTCCTAAGCAGAGTTATGGACCTTTAATTGATGTGCTGGGACACCTTAAATCAGAGGGTAAAATGAGCATTAGGCACACAGTTCTCAGATGTGAAATGCTCACAACTCACATACATGACAGTTATTTTCTTATCTTATATTTTTGTATACTAGATAAATATGTCTTTTACAAATTTCAAGAACAAAACCTAACCTATTACATAAGTAAATATTTTGAACAATATTTTAAAAAAAATACCTTAAAAAAGCATAAAATTCTTAGAAATATTAAAAATAAAAATATTTAACACATTTCAATTTTAGTTAAACAAATATTAAAAAATTCTACAATATATAGGCTATAAAAAATTAATAAAAGTTAAGGGAAAGAGATTAATACCTTTGTTATAAGCAGATTATCCAACCTGGTCGATTCAGCCTCAGTCAGGAAGTGGTACTTACTACTCTAAATGGATTATCCCTGGTCATATTAAGACTTCTTTGATGGGTATTTCTTGTAACAATATGCATGATTAGATATTACATACCATTAAATTCTATGAAATTTTGGATTTTATAATTCTGAATTTACAAGAAAATGAATTTAAATATGCATTTTACCTACATACATTCTTTAGGATGCTGTAGAAAAAAGGGAGGCAACTCTGCACTGTAAATGTATCAAAATACAAAATAATTAAAAAGCATTTCTATATACTTTCAATGGTTCAACATAGAAAATACATACCATGCCTGTGTCACATATAACCACTCCTAGAGTTGCTTGGAAGTTGACTTTTATGAACGGGGGGTGGTGGTGTAGGGAAGGTTCTATTAAAATGAAGTACATACATTCTGTCTGTCCTGTGGAGCACTATTTCTGCACTGTGTTTATCCAAAATCTTTAAAACACCTGTCCTTGTCAGATATGCGACCACCGACAATGATGTCCAAGATGCCACAAGAGTAGAAGTCAGTTGGACCAAACATCCCATATGAAATGTTGAGCACCGTACTGACCTCCCCTGTCCTGGACAATCAAAGATCCGTGCCAGCAATCAGACAGCAGATGTTCGATTCCAAAAGCTGTTTTAGAGAGTATACATTAATTGGCAACAGATGATGATGACAGATGAAAACAGTGTAAAAAAGAAATCAAGCACAAAAATAAGACAAACTTAAGAGTCAGTTAATTATATACCTCTAATCTGGCTGTTGTGGACTGTAATATTGTTGAGAGCTGTATCTTGTATTCTGAATGATTATTCTCTGCTACTGTACAAAATTGTTCACTTCTGACTGGCAATTGGCCTGATTTTTCATTATGCCACCCATCCATGCTATATAACTGCTTGCAATCCCACATCAGTAAGTTAGACATGACCAACTGAAAAAAATATATAAATTTTAAAGCATTTAAACTTTAGTTCACATTCATAATTAATAAGTAATTGTGTCAAGTCAATAAGTAACTGTGTCAGCTATAATTACAGACACCAAGTAGCCAAAGTTTTGAGAAAATAGGCATTCCTTTCCCACTAACAGCAGTGTAATCTGAATGATCAATTGCTAAAAACATACCTTTGATTTTGAACTCCATTTGACATTCAAAATAACAGGATAAGTGAGGAATGGGTTCTATGTCACTAATGAGCATTAGGCACACAGTTCTCAGATGTGAAATGCTCACAACTCACATACATGACAGTTATTTTCTTATCTTATATTTTTGTATACTAGATAAATATGTCTTTTACAAATTTCAAGAACAAAACTTAACCTATTACATAAGTAAATATTTTGAACAATATTTAAAAAAAATACCTTAAAAAAGCATAAAATTCTTAGAAATATTAAAAATAAAAATATTTAACACATTTCAACTTTAGTTAAACAAATATTTAAAAAATTCTACAATATATAGGCTATAAAAAATTAATAAAAGTTAAGGGAAAGAGATTAATACCTTTGTTATAAGCAGATTATCCAACCTGGTCGATTCAGCCTCTGTCAGGAAGTGGTACTTACTACTCTAAATGGATTATCCCTTGTCATATTAAGACTTCTTTGATGGGTATTTCTTGTAACAATATGCATGATTAGATATTACATACCATTAAATTCTATGAAATTTTGGATTTTATAATTCTGAATTTACAAGAAAATGAAATTAAATATGCATTTTACCTACATACATTCTTCAGGATGCTGTAGAAAAAAGGGAAAAATTCTGCACTGTAAATGTATCAAAATACAAAATAATTAAAAAGCATTTCTATATACTTTCAATGGTTCAACATCGAAAATACATACCATGCCTGTGTCACATATAACCACTCCTAGAGTTGCTTGGAAGTTGACTTTTATGAACGGGGGTGGTGGTGTAGGGAAGGTTCTATTAAAATGAAGTACATACATTCTGTCTGTCCTGTGGAGCACTATTTCTGAACTGTGTTTATCCAAAATCTTTAAAACACCTGTCCTTGTCAGATATGCGACCACCGACAATGATGTCCAAGATGCCACAAGAGTAGAAGTCAGTTGGACCAAACATCCCATATGAAATGTTGAGCACCGTCCTGACCTCCCCTGTCCTGGACAATCAAAGATCCGTGCCAGCAATCAGACAGCAGATGTTCGATTCCAAAAGCTGTTTTAGAGAGTATACATTATTTGGCAACAGATGATGATGACAGATGAAAACAGAGTAAAAAAGAAATCAAGCACAAAAATAAGACAAACTTAAGAGTCAGTTAATTATATACCTCTAATCTGGCTGTTGTGGACTGTAATATTGTTGAGAGCTGTATCTTGTATTCTGAATGATTATTCTCTGCTACTGTACAAAATTGTTCACTTCTGACTGGCAACTGGCCTGATTTTTCATTATGCCACCCATCCATGCTATATAACTGCTTGCAATCCCACATCAGTAAGTTAGACATGACCAACTGAAAAAAATATATATAAATTTTAAAGCATTTAAACTTTAGTTCACATTCATAATTAATAAGTAATTGTGTCAAGTCAATAAGTAACTGTGTCAGCTATAATTACAGACACCAAGTAGCCAAAGTTTTGAGAAAATAGGCATTCCTTTCCCACTAACAGCAGTGTAATCTGAATGATCAATTGCTAAAAACATACCTTTGATTTTGAACTCCATTTGACATTCAAAATAACAGGATAAGTGAGGAATGGGTTCTATGTCACCTACAAATTATATATAGAATCAAAATTCATATCTTGAATTCTTTTTACTCTGTGCCAAGTTTCGGGTAAGCTGAGCTGGTGTAATATTTTTAATCATTTTTTATATTATAAAGGAATGTATAGCAAAATAATTGGTAGTCTGTGTCCTAAGCTCATTGGAATTGATCGAAATAGAAGAAATCAATTCAGTCATGGAAAGTTTACGGAGGAGTACAAAACTTAATTTATTTACCCCGGGATGCTTTCATGTAAATAGTCCTTGAGCAGAATGAATTTTAAAGGTTTTCCCAATATGCATTTCTTTGTATAATTCTGATAACTTTTTGTGACCCCCCACCCTATCAACCCTAAATTTGAACAAATTTGAATTTACACTACCCAAGAATGTTTCAGTAATCTATAATAACATGACTGATCATGTTTTTGCTGATCTTAAGCAGAATGAATCAAGATGATTCCTCTATATTTTTATGTAAAATTATGACCCTCTATTGTATCGAAAAGTCCCTGGGGGCCATAATTTGAACAAATTTAATTCTGCAATACACATGTATCCACGTAAAATTCTGTATAATGTGACTTATAATGATTAAGTTGCACAAGAAATAATTTAAAAGATATTTCCTATGTAACACGCATGATCAGGTTCTTACAAGGTAATTTGACTCGTATACATAGGTTTTCCTCCTTCATGTACTCAACCTGAGGTAATGAAATGAATAATAAAGACAGCTCCGTCTTAGGGTAAACCACACAGTACTAAATTATTCTTTTTCTTTTTCTTCAGAAAGGGACTAGTTAAGGTACTACTTGCAATGCCTAAGATCCTACAGATAAATAAGAACCGGCTGTCTCGGCCTTCGTTCAGATTTACGACACCCAGAACATAGGATACATCCTTATTTGAGGTGTTTGTATCTGTATATACATTTGATGTGAACTTTCCTTTAACCTCTTTATTGCTGATTCAAAAACCTTCTCCAGCCAGCTCCTGACTGCCTAACTTTCCCAAAGCTTTGTCTAGTATAATCATTAAGTAGTCCAATCCAAGAGTTTTCGGATCATTTGAAGTTAGGTTTCCAAGCGTTTTTGCATAAGTTCAATACTTCTTATATTCCTATGTCAAACTTTCACCTATCGTTCCGATCCTCTTTCCAAATGCAGTCAAGCATAATGTTTATTGGCTAGGCGATAAAAATTGATAAAATTCATACAAATTTTGTAATTTATTTTGAATAAATGTAACACTAGTTTACTATCCTTTCTTAAGATTACATGTTTAAATTAGTTTATTGAAAGCAGTGAATTGAAAAGTTGATAACTTTAAAAAAAAAACAACTTCTTTTCTCCTATAAAACTCTAAAATGTTAAGGAAAAGAGATATATAAATCGTGGCTTTATGTAGAAAGGGAGGTCAATGGAATTATTCAAAATGTTGTATTTGCTCAAAATGATTCATTTTTAAAAACACATTTTAAATCTATTTTTTTAAATTCATTTGAAGTACATGTAAAAAATATAATAAGCATATCTTATGAACAGAAAATAAGTGATTTTTCATTTGCTTAATCAGCTGTCTCAGGTTAAAAAAATGTATATAAAGAAAATTTTAAATAAATATATAATGACATGTTAATTTAACAGTAATGTTAAAGTCAAACATATACAAAAGCTCATTTCTTTCAGTCAATGAGATACAATTCTGAAACTGTGTCAGACTCTCTATAGATATATGCACTATTCTTATAATATAACCTATTTCTCTATGATAACTTCGGGGCTGATTTGTATTATATCTGCACTACATGTACATTTGTTGTTTTTTTCAATACATGGAGAATTTATTCATACTTAACATTTCAGATTAAAGAATTTCCAGATCCCTTTGAAATAAATCTAAGACAAATTATTCTAAGCTATGCTACTTACTATATTCCAGACTTACTTATTGGTCCGTGCCAAATAATTAGAAAAATTCATGATTTTAAACATTTAAAAATATATTCAAAATTTTATAAATCAAATTGTTTTTCTTAATTTGATAATAGACTTATGCAAAACAGTGGACTTTTTCGTCTTCATTCAAAAAATACACAATATACACATGGTGTATGTTCACATCCTTATTCCTCAACAGTTTTTACATGTATCATCTTCTGTTTTCCTTTCTGCATTACACTACAAACAGTAAATAAATGAATAAATCAATAAATGAGTTAATCAACTTATCAATAAAATGAAAGGTAAAAAATAAATATATGTATTAGATTTATTAATTAAACTATGTAATTAGCAAATAACAACGCTATAGAGAATTCTTTTATTGTTTCAATTAAAAAGGATTCTGATTTCTCATTAAACATACCAGTTAAGTAATATTGTGAATCCAAGTATTAACAAGATAAATTCTAACGCAGATGAAACAGGCACCATCCAGAACAATCTTCTGACGTCATCACAACAACTAGTATATGTGGACATTTCCTGTTTGAAATATGCTGCTTCATTTCCATCGAGTATTTCTATCACTAAAGGATAGACTTTGGAATGATTGTATATTTCTCGGAAAAGAATCAGGTACGACTTATGAAGACTTTCAGATTTCAGCAATCTTCCATTTATCACGGAGACTTCTTTAGCTAATAATATTTGTAAATTGTTATTATTATACATGTAAGTCTTCATCATACTGTTCAATAGGTGAATAAGCATGAATGACAAGAATCTATAATCTATGTGCATTATAGTGGTTGTTATAAGGAAGAATAAGACCGGTGATTGAACGGTTCAAACTTACATAAAACTACGGGGTCAGTAACACACTCTATTTGATGAAATATATGGAGATAAAAAAAAACAAACATTATTTAATTTCAAACAGCCATGATAACAATAAAAAATGTCGGAACAAAGCAAATATGGACTTCCAAAACATCAGATGTGGCACATGGTTTCGGAGAGGAGTGACCATTCCCTGACAACCGGTCAAGTCCGCTCTGTGCTTATGTTCATATTCGGGAAATAGCGAAAAAAGAACTATTCAATTTGAGAATGAAGCACGCCAGTCAGAATATGACTTTGTGAAAAATTGTATTCGCTGACAAGAGCATTGTAACTACCATATAATTTACAAAATTTTGATTCTAAACGAGACTGCTGATATTCTTGTTTCAGAAATTTGTTTATCAAAAATTTACTTCGTTTTAGAAATTGTTAATAGGTAGAGTGTGCGCAACTGAGAGTTGAAAGCCTTGTATGCAGGTGATTATAGAATATTACAATTGTTGCGTAAGTTAAGGAAGTTGACGACTGAAAATCACAGTTATCATTTAGTCTTGTTGTTGGAGTACCATTAACGTCTTTTTCTAGCAAAAATAAATAATATGAAACAGATGTATAAGAATCTTTTGTTTAAAGCTCATATATCGTATCGACATACATAAATGTGGAAATAATCATTGTTAATTGGCAATATTATATCATAGATATATTTAAATGTCGTGCCAAAGGTCATTGCAAGAGTTTTCTTCCTTTCCTGTAAAAGATTTTGAAGAAATTAGGCTTGATATGAATACAAAAATAGGTCTGCTATAAACGGGACTCAATTCGTATCCATTGAAATTTCAGTAGATTGTTGGAAGACCTGGTCTCCAAAAACGCATAGATATTGTCTATCAGACTGTCAAAAATCTTTTCAACTTCAACTTCAGAGTAGTTTTGTGTACAACCAGAATGCGTTTTAACAAATTAATTTTGCATATGACAAACGACAAGGTAAGATAATTCATTAGTTCCATTTTTGCTGTTGAAAAAGCAGCTGTAAGTGATGTCAGACACCCTTCACTTTAATTCATCGTGGGGAATAGTTGTATATAAATTTGAAAAGTTTCTATGCCATGATTTCAAATGTCCCAAAAAGTCTTTCTTACTGAAGATTCTAGTATCCAGATCTGATTTAAACCACTTCTCGAATGTATTGTTGAACAGTTGAAGTTCCTACACTGCTGTTAATATCGTAGTGATGAAAAAGGAAAAGAGCTTAAAAAACTTATCACATATATCAAAAATCGGGTTGTTGAATAGTTAAGAAAAAATCAGAACCAGTGACGCTAAAGCCTTGCAGCGCTAAAGCATTAAATATTATTAGTTACACAGTCAGTTAGTGACCTAATACGGATTCATACAGGGTGTGAAATGGAAATCCGTATTGGGCGAGGCGAAGCCGAATCCCAATACGGATTTCCATTTCACATCCTGTATGAATCCGTATTAGGTCACTAACTGACTGTGTTACGAATTTATCCCGCTGAAGACCTTTTTCAATATAAAAAAATATTTGTGCATATTACGAAAATATTAAGTTTTAATCCAATAACAATCAACATAAAATATCGTTACGGTAACAAGAAATTTAACTAAACTTCTTTACTACCTACGTAAACTGTTTCTTAGCCGCCATTTTTATTTACAATCACAACGCTTCGAACGGAATCGCGTGCCCGATTTTCATATTACGTCTTGACGGAGACGTAATACGGAAAATTTCAGGGCGTCATGTGATTAGCTTTTAACCAATCAGTATCATTTTTTTTAATCCGATGAATTGTACTTACTCTTATTGTTGTATTTGAAAATATTTCTGGTATCTGCTGGGAAGAATACATATTCTTGAAGTTTATTTCTCGGGTTCTCAGAATCAATTATGTCGTTAATTTTGTACACAACATGACCCGTTCCCGAGTCCTCAGGTAAGAATACCTTGTGTGGTATATTAGGTGGGTCTAAAAACATTGAATATGCGTATTATTAATCTAAAGAAAAAAAAATTTACACATAATTTCTACATATGTATATTATGGTACTGACTTAATATTTGTTTTCTTTTCTCACCAACATTTATCACCAACCATAATTACCCTTCTTACCTTAACATTTATCAATTAAACTAGAATATCGTTGAAATTATATTTGAATACCTGGTATGCCATTTTGTACGACTGAGCACGAAATGTTTTAAATACTTGCATTTCTATAATTCATATTCTGCAACATTATATTAAATTTATTTACTGAAGAACAAATAAAATATACAAACCTGTACCAGAAAATTGTGCACTGGTTGCTGCTATAAGATATGTCATTACGAAAGAAAGAATCGCGCTTTTTACAAAAAAGTACCCTTTGAAAACACTTATTATCATTTTTACTGCAGTTTGAAAAATCATAAGATATCTGCCCACAATCGCTCTCCTTATATAGTATAAACTTCTTAATAAATTGAAATAAAAGTTATTTTAAAACGGATTTTAGACGCATTAAAATCAATTTCCTTTTTGATGTCTTTTTAAGAACAAAAACTTCAACCAGATCTGAAAATGCTTGTAACCTGATTCTTTTAAAGATTTCAATTCAATTTATTTCTATTGCTTTATTCATTTAAATACTTTAAATGACTTCCTTGTCGTAACCCTTTAAGACAGCGCTTATTTTTTTAAACTGAATAAAAATTCGATGATTTCATACAAATAAAACCTAATACCCTTGTGAAAACTGAGTATTATACATATTAAATACGTGTTTATTAGTTATTTTGAAATTAAAAATTTCAAATAGCTGTAAATTTGCAAAAGTTTACAAAATAATATTATCTGACCACGGAATAAGATTGTTCATAATGTATTGAACTTGTCAGTGTCAAATAGCCTAATTCCTTTCTAAGAAAGCAGTAAGCAGTTTACATATACTGAAGTGGACAGTCTTTCATAATTATTGTTGAAACACATTCTGATCGTACACACAACTGCAATCAAGTTTGACATGAAAAAGTTGCTTGAGTTTCTCATTGACAATATCTATGTTGTTTTTGGAGTCAATATCTTCCAACAATCTATTGGAATTCCCATGGGTACCAATTGCGCCCCTTTATTAGCAGACCTATGTTTTTGTATTCATATGAAACAGAATTTGTCCAACATTTGATACCTGAAAAGAAAAAAACACTTGCTGGGCCTTCAACTCGACATTTAGATTTATCGACAATCAACAATGATAATTTCCATTTTCATGCCGAAACGATATATGCCGGTTAGCTTAAGAAAAATATACCACAGAGTCTGACACTACTGTTTCACTTTTAGATATATTAATTGTAAAGGATGTAAATGGTAATCTAACAACCAAACTCTATGATAAATGATGAGTTTAACTTTTCAATCTTCTTCTTATACAGCAATATACATGTACCTGCATCACCTACGGGGTTATAAATCTCAGTTGATTCGATACGCAAGAGCAGGCTCTAAGTATGAACAACTTCTAAAACGAGGTAAATTATTATCAAACAAGTTGATAAAACAAATAAAATAATAATATCAGCAGAAAAATAATAGTATCAGCAGACTTGTTTAAAGTCATAATTTCGTATGTTCTGTGGTCGATACAATGACTTTGTCAGCAAATATATTTTATTTTTGAGTCAAATGCTGACCTACTTTTCTCAAAGTAATTGTTATGCCACTATTTATACACTGAATTGTATACGGATTTCCCGTTATTTCCCGATCATTACAAGGAGCAAACGTTCTGTGTGTCCGGTCGGCAGGGTATACTCATTCCTCCAAGGCACCTGACCCCCTCTGATGTTTTGGGGGTCTATCTTTGTTCTGCTCCTATTTTGTATTGTTATATAGACTTTTAATCTTGAATACTTTTTATTATCTCTATGTGTTTCAATATATCCCGGTAGTTTAGTATGCATATCTGTCTGAATACATGAAACATTTTATTTTTCTAGTTCGGTATGTAATAAAGATGTTGATTTGCTTATGTTAATTAACTATCAAAGCACTTTTTAACGAACTTAAAGAGGCTGGGGGTGGCAGCCATTTTCAGACTATTTCGATCTCCTTTAAAAGAAAAGCTCCATATACTGATATAAAGATTTACAAAACTGATCAAATTTTAAAACTAAAATGTTAATTTTTTTTTTTTGCCTAATGATAGTTGACAGATTAAGATACCGTATCTAAAAAAAGTTAAATCTGGTGGTTAATTTGTGGTTAATTTGTTGACCCCCAGCCCCCTTAAGTTTTCCTTTTAAATGAAGATTAGTAAAACAAATATTCATTTCACGCAGTTTTAATAATTTGCAGGTACGCAAAAGAATACTTATATCAACATCTACTAATGTTCCTCTGTCCTTAAAAATATTTAATCTGTCTTTTAATTCAATGAATAACAATTTTAATTGCGCAATATATATTTGTAAACAACTGGTACCGTCTTGAAATTTATGTGCCTGCCGGTGATACCATTAGTGAAAATATAAACATAATATGTTTAATCACGTATTCATCAATCGGTGATTTATCTAAACTTCAAATAAGAAGTCTGAGAATTCCAAAAAAAAAAAAACTACTTATATGTTTTAAGAGGGTTGGTCCAAAACAAGAACATACCGATCCATATCATTATAATGTTTTTCCTCGACAAGTTTTTTCGTGTATTTGCAATCTAGACCTACAAGCATAAAGGAATAAACAATGAAACAATATCTCAAAACAAAGATGTATTAAAATAAAAGAGAATTAAGATTGTCCAAAGACGTTGGTTTAGTAAGATATGTGGATCAAACTGAAGGAATTATGAAAACGATGTAGGTAGTATCATGTCGAGCTGAGACGGCCAAATCTAAAAAAAAAACCTGTTAATCTTTACATTAAATATTTTTAAAAGTGCGTATGCCCATGTGCTTCAATTTGCAGTAAGTACTTAAAATTAATTTTTCCAGCACCATTTTTATTGAGATTTACATGTATTATGCTGATTGTATGATTTGTTTTGTTTTACTTTGTTTTTTTTTTCAGCTGAGCTTCATTTTGCTGAAAGGAGATAATCATCGTGTATGTTCAGTTGATTATATAATATTTTGCTAATTAAAAGTAAATTTATATCAATTTAACTGCATTCACAATTGATGTAATAGACTTTTTTCCATTAATTCGATCCAGATTAGTTGTTTTAAATCTGTTATATTGAGCTTTGCAACATGTATCAAATAGCAGTTGGTGCGTTAATCATCTACATTCTTAAGTTCAGCATTTTAGTCATTGACATCCTGAAGGAAAAATGCTAAACATTTGCTGAACAATCCTGTGTTTTTAGCCATTCTCTATTATGAATGACCATTTTCTTGTTATTACTCAGCATATAATTTGATAGCATATATACATGTATAGGTATTTGTACCCAGGTAGTAGATTATCAATAAATTTTTAATATAGTTAGATTTTGATCTTTTGTTTGTTGCTACCTTATTCTTCACATATTCAAGTGTTTGATAAAATTGTTTTTGAATTATTGTCATGCTTTACATTTACGTTTTTAAGTTTTGAATGATAAATATTAATATATTGTAATTGTAGAGACACCCGGAGTCTTAAAATGTTCATGTGTTACCTTTGTGTCATTAATAAATGAAATATTAACAGTACTGTTTTCTTGCTGAAAAAAGATCGATGGACAGGGAAACAATCATGTTACCTTTTAATTTTTCCGTCGTATCATATGTGAGACATAAATACTTAATTACCCCGGTGACAGACATCCAATGAAATTTTCTAAATATTTATTGCTAACATTTAATATCTAAATTGGTTTAGAGATAGGCTAATACATTTAAAAATTATTTTTATAGTCTAGCTTTTGATTCGCAATAGAATATCCCCTACTGTCTATAGTTAAAAGAAAAAAGTTTTATTATTTTCTTAAAGGCCGAGGTTTTCAACCGTACGGTTTTCCTCAGGTAAGTTTGGTGTGGGGTGGAGCTTAATCGAAGCGGCTGAGAAGCCACGAGTGAACGACGCTGACTTGTGTATACACAGGATGTTACCTGAGTGTATTACCTGTATGCGTTTTCCCGGCTGCATTTCATTTCCGGAATTTTGGGTAATTATCAACTTTTCATTTCCGACATTTTTTAGTTTTCATTTCCGACATTTTTTTGTTTTCATTTCCAACATTTTTCAATTATATATGTAGTACCTATAGTAACATATTTGATAACTTTACTTATGAAAAATTGAAAGGAATAATTAAATCACTGAAATCAAATTTTGTAAATCTATTGATGTCTTGGACATAACTATGCTGCTGTCACTAACATTTAATTTAATGTACATTAAATGTATTGAACAATTTGCATGCACATTAAACTCCTTTACCTATAGACTTAGTACTGCATAAATGCATATGTGTAAAGATGTTTTTTTAAATATTTTTATCAATATTTTGGTATAAATACTTTTAAAATGCCATTTTCTTTTACTTAGAAAACATTGAATTGCCGCACAGGTAAATTCCGGTAATGAAAAGAAAATTATGTCGAAAATGAAAACAAAAAATGTCGGAAATGAAATAAAAAATTGTCGGAAATGCTATGCATATTTCCGGAAATGAAATGCAGCGGTTTTCCCACGACATTGTAAAACGAAGCCGTTTTTTTCGTGTGTAGTGTAGCTCAATTGAAATGCATGAAATAAAGCATATTTTTTTGCGGACAGAATCCTTCTCAAATTCTTTCTTTTAAAAGCAGTATTTTCAATACACGGGTAATTCTAAAATTCTTTCTTTTAAAATTAATATTTTGAATAATTCGACATTTTCAATATACTGCGTGTTTGTTAATCAAAAGTTATAACGAAAATACACGTAGCACTGTCGTTACAATCTTGCGACAAAAAGGGAAGTTGATTACACGTCGTGTACGCAAAACAAAAAGAGAAAGTAGGTCATAATTAAGTCCTCGGTAAATTACAAATAATCTTAGAACCGATGTTTTGAGAATAAATCAGAAATATAATCGTCTAAATCAATATTTCTTGAAAAAATAAACCCTACGTGATTTACCATAACGCATGGTCTGTAAAATGGCCAGGGGTTCAGTCCGGGAATGGAATCATCAGCATCATACATTTTCCTTTCGGGATTCATAATTTCAAATATTAATTAAATGAAAAGCAAGATGTTATTATAATCTCTTCTAAAACTGGTTAAATATAACGTAACTTCGTCACCATGTCTCGAAGAATTAACGACATGTACAAATTTGTCTTATAAATAAATATAAATTTTACTTGACTCCTTAACACTGTAAACAGTTACAATGTTGCCATCCTTGTTTTGATTTTTTTTTTCATTAATTCCATGATACTTGCGTCAAACGCGGGTCGGTTTATTTTGTTAATTATGGAGAAATAAATATGGCCATGCTTTGAGAAATTAAAATGATCGATTGTAATTGGAAATGAAATCAAATCCCCCCTTTTCAAAATTAAAATTATAAAATATATATTACAGGCATTATTTTTCTTATCATTTATTTAATTATTTGATGGATTAATTATACTTATGCCATATTCTTATGAATTAAACAAGAACGCTTTGCCTGCTTCTTTATCACGTCGGCATACAATGCGGTAGACATCAAAAGCCTGAATGTTAATTCGATGGTCGGTACGATCTCCAGACAAGGTACGCAAGATATACACAACAGCAGCAAACTAAAAGTCAATCAAATCAAAGTATCCAATCCCAGGCTTAATTTCAGATGATTGACAGGGGTTCAAAGACCAGGTAAATTTGAGGGAGGTGCTTATTTCCTCTCCCTTTAAGGATTTTTGTAACAAACCGAGAAAAGACATAACTAAATATGAAGGTTTTATAAATTGTTTTTTATTTATTTATGAAACGGATATGTTTCATTGGTTGATTGTTTACTGCATAAAGTTATTTTTAAGATCAAACAGATTATACTGTTACCGATCGTCATTTTATTCCAAGGACAACCTATGAAATGCATAACTGTGAATGATAAACTATCAATTCAAGCAGTTATAATGAATTAAAGTGACAATACGCGCATCTCTTCAAAAACAGACTTGTTAAAATTTTCCGATAGGATTTAAAAAAACCTTTCATACTCATAAATGTATACATTTTAAGAAAATTACAAATTTCATAAATAAATAATTCTGATTATTTCATTAAAATTAATAATTATTTATGGTACATTAATATATCTATACATCGCAACGTCTTCGAGGTTACACATTCCAAGTTACACACGCATGCGTATAGTTTTCATAAACAAAACAGCATGGTATGTAAGAGAGGGAAGCCCGTGAGACCTGCTACATTGACAAAGTCGACCAAAACGAAAAACAAAACCAAAAATAGGCCTTGAAATTAAAAAGTAACTTTCCTGACAAAAATTTAGTTGGGAGATTAATATCATCATTGGATGAAGAAGAAACGGGATCTCGGCGACATTCACTTGGGGCTCGCGAAGGTTTTACCCTCAGGTTTGTTGATACATGCTATCATTTCTCGAATCTCCATGGCTTTCAAAGAAAAAAAATCAGTGTAAGCTCAACATAAAGATGCACATATGACATTTAAAAATTATTGCCATTTTAAGTGCAAATTGTATTGGAACTGCAGAAAGATATTTTGTTTGACATTTTGCCTCCATGACGTATGGTTTGGTGGATTTTCCTTTCCTGCACCCCAATACACAAAACGTCAACATTTGTACTTAATTATGTTAAATTTATCTGAATGCAGAATAAAATATTAACTATTATTACTGTTATTTACAGGAGAGTTGAGATATTTTGATTCTGAGAATTGCTTTTACCTAATATTCCATTATAATTGTAAACCCTATATTGTATGCACGCGCCATTTTAGCATTCACGTGGTACAAGTAAACAGATCTTATGTTGTACGACCCTTGAATTTCCGGCAGATTCTAATTACGTTAATTTTGTATGAGGAGAGAATATTTCTTTTTCTCAAAATGCTTACTTCTACTTTTTACCTTATTGCTCAATGATATATTTGGTAAATTTGAATTAAAAAAGCACACGATTTGCAGCCGTATTGCCGCTTTACAGGCTTATTGTGCCTTAGATGTGCAACAACAAAATGAATATACATGTTAAACTGTACTCATGTTAAACTGTACTCATGTATGATGCATGAAGTCCAAAAACTAGCAAAAAAGGTCTTATACCGTTGAAAACAAAAAAAAAATTTAACATATTATAAAAATATTTATTAAAATTTACAAAGTTTGTTTTGATTCCGGATAATTCGAAAAATAGTGGATATGCTTAGTATTTCTTCACTGTCTCCTTACTTTCCAAATGGTTTTACTATGGTTTGTTTTCCTTTCTTCGGTACACTTTAAATAAAATAAATAAGTACTGTTTTACATTTTTTTAATGTTGTGTTCGTTAATATCATTCATTTTTCAAAGGGGGAAGATATAACTATAAAAATAACCAGTATACGGAAAATTATAATAAATGTAATAAATGTTATCTATACATTTTTTAATTATTTAAAATTATTAAATTGACTTATAAAATTTGAAAAAGTAATGTTTTTATTAAGTGTTCTTGCCCTTTAGGAAATTGATATTTGTAGTACATATATATGTTAATAAACATACTTCATTGAGCTTTATCTTCGGCCTACCAGCACAATAAAATTGTGATTCCAAGCAGTATCAAGATAAATTCTAAAGCAGAGGAAACGGGCAGCACCCAGAACAATCTTCTGACGTCATCACAACAGCCATTAGCTGTCGTCTTCTCAAGTTTCAAATCTGAGGCTTCAGGTACGTCAACTAATTCTATCAATAATGGGTACACTTTGGAAGGAGCATTTCTTTCTTGGAAAAGAATCAGGTAGGACTTGTTTGAGACTCTCAAAATTCAATAAATTCCCATTTATTATAGAATGTTCTTTACCTACAACATTGATACATGTTTTATGTTATATTTCAAAATGTATAAGAAAAAATATTTATAAAGTACCCGACCTTTTTACATTGCTATACATACACTGTAATTATGCATGAGTAACTCTTCTGAATTTCATTTAAAAATCCCATTTTTGTAATAAAAAAATATGATTTAAAATGACCAAAAAAAAAATTACAGATGAATTAATCCAAAAACTTAAAAACAATACACGTTTTTAGCTGCTTAAAAGGTGAAAACTGAACTGAAGAAAATAAAACACAAGCTACGTGTGCGTTCAAACAGAAACCTATTTTATGAATAGAGCGATTACAAGAAACTTTATGATTTTAAACAAAATGATAATGAAATATGTCTGACTTACTTATTAAGTTGTATTGAAAAATAGACTTCGATGCAGCTGGATAAAATTGAGTTACAGTAAGTTTATTGTCTGGGTCTTCCGGATTTATATTTTCTTTAACAGTGAATACAGTGTAGCCCTTTTCCATGTTTTCAGGCAGATAAACCTTATTCGGTAAATAAGCGGCCACTAAAAATAGAACCGTTTTGTTAAGAAAAAATGTATTCAACATGATCTCTCTTTGAGTGTAAACCATCCTGATTAAATAAATTATCAGAATAATGTTTTTGACTTAAGAAATTTGTATCTTAACATAAATATGCCTTAATGTATACCAAAGATTTTATACATCTATTGTGATACCTAATGTCATATGAATGCAGTTGTGTTTTGTACACGTTTTTATTTTGCTGTTCTAACATGAATATTTAATATTGGCATGCACTAAAATAGCTACGAGACACTAAATAATCAGTTTTTAAAAATTTCATTTTAATTTTTTTTTAATCATTTCCTTGTTGCCGCCTTTTGCTGAAGAAGACATTTAACAAAACGAAAATTGTTTACTCTAAAAGTGGATCATTGGTTTCTGCTGCTCCCATAAAAGTCATTTCCCTGTCGAACCATTTAGATACAGCTTTACAGTATTAAATAACACTAATTTACACCCCTACAACGTACGATTTAAAAGAATAAAGTACTGACCATCACTGAGGAATTCAAATTTAAAAGCCCAATAATATTAAGTATAATTAAATCTTGTATATTTATGAAACAGGATATTAACAATACACATGCCTGAAGCTGTTCCTTATCTATCAAGGTAATCCATGTTTTTTGTCACCAAAATATATTTCAACTAGAGCCGAGCTCGTTGCAAAGCAACGAGTAGGTCTTCCGTTGGAGCTATGGACAGGAAGTACAGACCTTGGGTCAAGGTCACTGCACTTTCTTATGTCAACAACCTGTCTTCCCAGCATGAGCCTCCAGTAAATTTTAATTACATGTACAAGGTTATGCTTAAAAAAAATTTTTCTTTGTCAGTGACCTTGATTTGCCAGAAAGACATTTGATCAGGGTCATGACAAAACCTCCAATCATAAGCACAGGTACTTTTGGACAGGACCCCCCCCCACCCCACTATAAACCACTGGTCAAAAGATATTTTTTTCTTTTTTTTGTCATGAATTATGTTTGTAGTATTTTTTTTTAAAACGTATTCCATATGAAAAATCCAAGAAATAACATAGATTTAACGATTTACTTAAAAAGTCATACCCTGGTATTATAAAATAGAGAAGGTACGTCACTTCGGGTTGTTAATTCGGACCCCTCTTGATTATCGGGCCTTAAATATCATATACCTACTACATGTCACCAAAATGTGTCATGATATCTTGTTTCGGTAGATATTTTGTTGTTAATCGTGCCATTTAATTGCCCAGACATTCCCCAGTTATCCGAGTATTCAGCGTCAAACGTGAAAAATTTGGAAATGTCAAAGCAGAAATTACGGAAGTGATCCAAAAACGACACCTAGCGGGTAACTTTCGAGTTCCGAGTGTCATAGAATGAAGGGAAAAGCCAGAGGACTACGAAAAAGTTCGGGAAAATTTTGATAAAAGTCGAAATCGATTCATTAGAATTTAAATTTTGCTGCAGATTTTCGAGATGAATTAGGGTCGACTTCAATATTCTTTTTAGAGGATTTATCACTGATACCATATAGCGTATTAAAAATCGCATA
>PRKT01000180.1:278016-320451 GCA_003671525.1 Saccostrea glomerata | reverse complement strand
AAACAAACGGGAGTTATCTCCCCGAATTGTAATTTGCGAATTTTCCCTGTAACAAAAAAAAAAAAAAACAAAAACAAAAAAACGTGTGTTTATTAATAAATTTTTGAATAGAATTTAAACTAAGAAAAAATAAGTTTATTTTTGTTTCTAAAATTACATAACAATCCTTGAAATTGAAAAGAAAATTATATTAAATTGTTACGTCTTTGCAATTGTTTTGTGTTATTAAGAATCTATCAAGAAACAAAATTAAATACTAGAAATTTAGTTGTTTTTTTTTTTAATCTTCATATGATATGCAAACTGTAATAAATGTTGAACTCAGACTGTTTTTAAGTTTCGATAAACGATTTTCAGCATTCATTCAAAAAAAAGATGTACATCTTTTTAAAAATGTACATCTTCATATTGTTTAATAATTAATTTCGATTTATTGTATAATGTACAGGCTTTTTCTTAAAGTGTCAAATTACCGGAAAACATTTCGATGACGAGCGTTTGCAGTTACATGCGGTGGGCACGAGAACTTAAATTTTCTTTATCCAAGATATCAAGAAAAAGTTTTATTTTTCTTTATTTCTCATCGTTTATGTTCTGTTCCCAAATTAAGAAAACTTTACTTTATTTTATTTACCTCTTTTATATAAATGTGCAGGCATTTTTCTCAAATTGCCAAATGACCGGAAAGCATTCGATGACGAGAGTTAACTTTGAGCACGTGAACTTTATACAAGAGATCAAGAAAAAATATCGTTTTTCACCTTCATTTTAACATGTATAAATTTTTTAAACAATGTCTTTCTTTTTAATTTTAATATTTCTCGATTTTCGTGTTCAATAGATAAGATAGGATGTGCAGGTGTAATGATAAACTTCACAGACGAAATTATAGCTTATATTAATAAATATTCAATGCAAAAAAATATATTTTTGTTTTCTTTGACAAATTCTGTTTCTTTGTGTATTAAGTATTAGCCGCGATCATTTCCTGTGTATAGGGATTAGCAGTATCTGAGCAGGAAACAACATGCCCTGGGGGTTTCACACCTGTCTTTTAGTATACCTTGGGTAACGCTCGCTGGATGTGCACATTGCTGACTAGCCATTCAACAACACATTTGATTCATTGTTTCATTATTATTTCATCGATATCATTTTCAGATGCGATATTAGCCTTGGAATTTGTGTCAAATTATTGTTGCTTTTTTTAAACGGAGTGTATAAAAAGAATAAAAGTTAAAAAAAAAACAAAAAACTTTTAAAACAAATTAATGAAGTATTTGATATTAATTAAATCAAATAATGATCCATTACTATGTTATTTCGTGTCTGTTTATATCTGTACCAGTCAGAAGATTGAAAGAGAGAGAGAGGAGATAGAGAGAAGAAAAATATCACAATATTAAGGCACGCGTGCATGATCGTTTTTCCACCTTTTTGATCTGTATATCAATTTATTAAGTCTAGCGAATAAAACTACCGCTGATTTATCAGTTTATTGACCATTTGTGGATTTTGTCTACATGTAAGTTTAATTGTATTTTTCAAGAGACTTGTTTATGATCCACTTTCTTCTTTCGTTTAGCATATGGACAAGACATGTAATTTGAATTACTACAACGACAGATTTTGGTGGTAAAATAAAATGTATTTTTGTTATAAAATTTGATTAAGAAAAACACAGTGTATAAAAATTAATGACATCACCGTTTTTAAACTTGGCCTTTCTTTCGACCTTGACCTAACTCTTTTTATCTCAATTTTAGCTCTAACGAGAGTTAGTTATTGCTTAGCACAAGGTCATTTGGAAAGATCAAGTATGTGGCTTTTGACCTCGACTCAAGGTTACGTCTTCTACATGTAGTTCGTAGCTCCAACGGAAGACCTATTCGTTGCTTTGCAACGAGCTCGGCTCTAGTTGACAATAACTTTTGTATAGTAGGTGTTAGGGCTTTCATATTTCACAATAAATTTCTTGTGAGAAGATATTACTTTGGGTACCATTATATTAAATTGCATTTAAGAAAAGTCCCATTGCTACATCTTCGCTACGTTGCCGTACCGGGACATCAGTGTTTCACAAACACATCTTGTTTTAATTTGATATGAAAAGAAAGTTAAATAACATCATGCGTCTGTGACTTAGACATGGAAGTGATATTGAGGATTTTTATACCCTCAGTGTATGGTGTATATTTCTGCCCCCTACATGCAAGATAAATTATGTTTACATGCAAGAAAATTATGTCAACATGCAAGATAATTATGTCAACATGCAAGACAATTACTAGTATGTTGACATGCAATTTACAAATCTTGCAAGACATTCTGATTTTAATATGTTTCAAATCACTTACGTACGTCCTAATCTGACATCGTAAATGCAAGATGCAACATAATTATGAAAAGTGCGTTTAACGTATGTTATTTAACGTATGATATTTATATACACATGCAAGATATTTATGTCAACATGCGAGTTAATAATGTGAACATGCAAGTAAATAATGTGAACATGCAAGTAAATTATGTTAAAATGCGAGATAATTATGTAGACATGCAAGATATTTATGTTCACATACAAGATAATTACGTTGACATGCTACTTATAGAAAGTTTTCATATGACCTAAATTTAGCAAAAGTTATCTCCCGTTGGCCGCCATACTGGAGGTCCAAATGCTCATCTTCCTTCATTGTTCAACCAATTTTAAATTTTTATATTTGCGATTTTGAATTAGGAATCATTATTTTTCTGAAGTATATAAATTTTTGGAAGCCTCCTTTCTTAAGAAAAAATTATTTAATAAAGATTTTCCACCAAATATTTCTGCTATATTTTCTTAAACTTGGTAGGACAAAGAGGAAAACTCACTGAGTCGACCTCCAATATGGCGACCAACGGGAGGTAACTTTTGCTAAATTTGGGTCCATCGAAAACTATCTATTCATGTCAACATGCGACTTAGTTATGTCAACATGTGAGTTATATCTTTCATACAATATATTTATGTGAACATGCAAGATAATAAGTTGCATATGAACTTACATATCCTGTATTTTGACATAAATAAGTCGCATGTTGTCATACATGTAATTATCTTGCATGTTAACATTAATAAGTCGCATGTTGTCATAAAAAAGTCGCATGTATACATAATTATCTTGCATCTTGCATCTAAAATGTCAGATACAGGCGTTAGTAAGTAAAGATGTCCATATTTAATTTATATTTTCTTATAAGATTGGTAACTTGCATGTCAACACAATTAATTTGCATGTTGACATAAATATGTTACATGTCTACATAATTCTGTTGCATGTTAACATAACTTATCTTGCATGTAGGGGGCAGAAATATGCCACCATATCAGTGGGATCATTTCTGTTAAAATTTATAGGGATATTTTTTAGATAATAAATAACTGTTAATGTATTGAATTTGACGTGTACGATATTTGGCGGATATTGAATTTTCAACAAGTTAGCGTTGATTTGATTTAGCGCAATCTGAACGTGCTAGATATACCTGTATGGAATACATGTGTACAAGGCGTTTAGCGATGTACTTGATTTAGCGGACTCTGCTAATTAGAATACACCAAGTTACAGTATATGCTAAAAATTTAATATAAAATATTTAAATATAAATAATTTTAAATATAGGATAAAAAGATCATGCAGTTACATTGCCGCTCATTGAAAACTTTGCAAAATTTATTTTCCCCAAAATATAAGCCATAATGTATATTTATACCATCTCAAAAATTTAAACGAGTGTTCCTAACGTATTCAATTTTTTTTTTATGATATATGTTTTTCACGGTAGCTCTTAGCTCAGTCGGTAGAGCGGTCGCTTCGTAATCGGGAGGTCGTGTGTTCTAATCTCGGCCTTGACTGACATAAAACGATTGAAAAATGGGTAGCAACGATTCCTTTGCCATGTGCTCGGCACTTGAAGTAAAAGTTGCGGGTCGTTCGGATGAGACGTTAAACACCGAGTCCCCGTGGACGTCGGGCGTTGGCACGATAAAGATCCCTCACTACCCAATGGCCTTAAGTGCGAAGTAAAGGTCAAAATTTGAAGCCCTTCACCGGTATATGTTTACATGAGTGAAAAAATTTAGAATGGGAGTAAAACAACATACAATCAATCAATTTCTTTATATCATGAATTTCCACAAAAAAAAAATCTAAACATTCTTAATCCCCAATTCGTAAAAAGGAACCCCTCCAAAATTCCGCCTTATAATACACGTACGACCGATCATCTGGGGTGCCAAGACAATAAGGGTAAATAAAGTTCGTGCAGTACTTGTACAGTCATATAGATTCATTTTGGCCGTCGATGAAGAATTTACATGTAAAAGCCAATTAATTATATTTTGAAATATACCAGTACATTAAAAAAACAGTGAGACATCGCAAGTGTTATATTAGTGTGCAGTTATTAAACACATTTCTCGATTGGTTGTACTGTAACTGTCTGATCGCCCATCCCAAGTTTTCAGACCAGATCAGATTGGTATTTTTACTCGACACTTGCAGATTTTAAGTAGTGTCAAGAAAGAAACAGTCTTCACGTCACATAGGTTCACAGAAGGTTTCGAATCCGCGTCGTAAGGAAAACTCCTTCTTTCGCGACTCTAGCAATATCAGCTGTATTTTTGAAAAAAAAAATATTGCCGTTATTATAAAACATTTTTATGTAACTTAAACAGTTATGATCAATTATAGACTAATATAAAGCAGAAGAAAGGCCTTTATATACAATCCAATATACAGTTTTATATAAGAAATCATTATTGTAAAGGTGGACAATACAATTTTTGTAATTTTGATTCAATCGAATCGTATAAATAGTTCTTTAACCGCAAATATAAACAACAGAATTTTATAAACGTTATTTTTTGTCACTGAAATAGTTATTTACAATTTTGAAGCAAAAAATTCCGACATCAAAGTTGCAGATCATATTGCTTTAATTGACTAAACATTTGTTACAAATAGGACCATGTTTCTGAGCTAAAGTTTCAATATACAGGATATACAGTGTACCTACTGTATAATAAATCTGGTGGTACGTAAAAACTAATGCGTCATTACGCTTATAATTCATATATAAATATGCGTACTTTTATTTATTTTAGAATACATTTCGTACAATGAAGGTAAGAATTTAAAATTACTACAGTAACATCCATATATGAAACTTTTAATTTTTCAATGTTTTACAAATTACATGTACATGTATAATACCCGCAGATATTTTGCTGTAACTCTAGAGCTCTAAAGCGATTCTTCTGTTGTACCATACACTGTATGTGATTTAAATCAAAATTTCATATTATATTTCTTTTGACTGAAGGGCAATTACATTAGACAGAAATCATTTTTACTTGGTGTTTTAATAATTTAATTACTTGCTCGAATTATAAGGTTTCCATTCGAATAACTGTGACCCTTTTCAAAAAAAAAAACTTCTTACTACTAAGGCAAAAATTCCTCCAAATGAATCTACAACAGCAATCTTAGCTGCTTATTTTTCATTATATTAGTATTTTGAAATTACAGCATTTAGATTTTTATTAAAAGTTACGAAGTCGATGCAAAAGATGAGAATGAATTAGTATAAAAGTGCACTTTTAAGGGTATATGATAGTGAGTCTTTGGTCCATTTTGTGTAAACTAAAAGTGTTAAAGTGTTTAATTCAAACTTTAGGACTAATTTTAAAAAAAAGCGAAGAGCCACTCATTTAGGAAAAAAATTCTCAAAATATTACAAAATTATCCTTTTTTAGCTCACCTGAGCCGAAGGCTCAAGTGAGCTTTTCTGATCACATTTTGTCCGGCGTCCGTCTGCCTGTCTGTCTGTAAACTTTTCACATTTTCGACTTCTTCTCAAGAACCGCTGGGCCAATTTCAACCAAACTTACCACATAGCATCCTTGGGTGAAGGGGATTCAAGTTTGTTCAAATGAAGGGCCACACCCTCATTCAAGGGGAGATAATTGGGAATTAATGAAAATATGGTGGTATGTTTTAAAAATCTTCTTCTCAAGAACCACTGTGCCAGGAAAGATGAAACTTATGGGGAAACATTCTCAGGTAGTGTAGATTCAAATTTATTCAAATCATGACCCCCGGGGGTAGGGCGGGGCCACAATGACCGAGCAAAGTTTTACATAGAAATATATGGGAAAATTCTTTAAAACGCTTCTTCTCAAGAATAGCAAAGCCGTTATTGATCATATTTATATGAAAGCATCCTCAGGTAGTGTCGATTCAAGTTTGTTCAAATCATGACCCCCGGGAGTAAGGGCGGGGCCACAATGGCCGACCAAAGTTTTACATAGAAATATATAGGAAAATTCTTTACAAATCTTCTTCTCAAGAATAAAAAAGCCATAAGTGATCATATTTATATGGAAGCATCCTCAGGTAGTGTCGATTCAAGTTGGTTCAAATCATGACCCCTGGGGGTAGGGCGGGACCACAATGGCCGACCCATGTTTTACATAGATATTTGTAGGAAAATTCTTTAAAAATCATCTTCTCAAGAAGAGCAAAACCATAACTGGTCAAAGGTTTACTTTTGGATTTAAAGTCTTCAATAATAAACCAATTTCTACTTTTTTCCTAGCCACAGTGCTCGGGTGAGCGATGTGGCCCATGGGCCTCTTGTTCCTCATTAATGTGTGTATGCTATTACCTGTTCAGGCAAATAATTTCAGTCCTTGTGAGATTTTTGTAAATTGTAGAGATTTTAGATAAAGTATACTTTAACATGGTTAATGTTAGATGAAAATCAAAGAAAAACTTGATATTATTGTAATTGAGATTCCATTTTCTACATCCTGTTTTTCACAATATAGACATTTCGTCCGCCTTTTTTTACTCATCAACTTTTAAAATATCTTCACAAAAGAGTCAGAACCTTTCTTCCTTTAGTTTCATTCTAAATAATGTTGCGTGGAATGTTGTTGCAAAGTACGAGTATATTTGACAAAGATTCATTATAGTTTCAGCTTTCTGTCTCAGTTTTTCTTATTTGGCAATTTGTGCTTTTGGAGTTGCTCATACAACCTGCAAACGGGAACTTGGGTGCTGTCAGTAATTACCAAAATGCTGAGGTTACACTAATTATGGATGAGGATGGTAATATTATTAAAATTATTATTAAAATCGAACAACCTCCGAAGAAAAGAAGGAGATGCACTGTAAGTGAAAGCTGTATCTACAGAATGTACGAGGGTTGATCCAAAAGTTCGTGGAATTCCTTTCTAAAATTTTATCGTGATTTGATGAAAGCAAACAACAGTCATATTTATGATATAGGGTCATAAAGCAACAATACTGGAAAATTTCACAACTTTCCAATTACCAATAAGGTCACACGAGCTTTCTAAAATGGATTGTTGTGAAACCCGGGGGAGACTTTGACGTTACGTTAAGTTTGATATGTCACGTCACGTTATAGAAGCATCTCACCCTAATGTACAATTCAAATACGTAAATCAACAAATGCTGCCTTTTTCTCTAATTTTTTTTCTCAAGAAAAGCCTGGGTATCCTCTCGCACCAACTTACCTTCATTTTTCACTCATATTTCAAAATACTCTCCATCTTTCCATATGATGTTACAATTTCAGTAGTAATGTGAAGAACATCACGCCAGCCAACAACGTCCGTTAACGCTTTTAATTTGTCTACGGGGATAAACACCCCAAAAAGCGGCCACACCTTTAATAAAAGTCCATGGAAGTTCTATTTTTCTTAAATTTCTTATGCCACTGGAAAACCACTAACTAAATGCATTTTCCCCCGGCTTATGTCAATAATATACGCGTTTAAGATAGAGTGATCCCGGAATTTTCACAATACTTATGACTTGAACGAAATTTGACGTTGTCTAATAACTTAAAGAAGAGCAATAAATCACGAACTAATAAACTGAATATACAGTAAAATCAATAAAATTCTAACACAAAGGTTTATAAAAGATCAAGGAATCGTAAGAATGACACAGTTTACGTTTTATATACCACATAGGTTGGTTTTATTCTCATTTCTCGTATTTAGAATTAAAACGATAATAATAAAATGTCTCCCCCGCATTTCCAAACAACCGTTTCCATGGCAACTGCCATAGAGTTACTATCATAAATATTTAAAATGTTTTTTTATTTCAAAAATTCAACAATTGTCTGTATTCTAATTTGTAACTTTCAACCAATTTCACTTAAAAATAAATAAAATATGAGGAAATTCCACTGACGAACTTTTGGATCAACCTCGTATTTTATTTAGAATTACAATTATTTTACTTCATATTATGGAAATTGTATGTAATTTAAAATTACATGTATTCGAAATGGTTGTTTTCATTGTGAACCTCTATTTACAATTTATCTTGTGTTCTTTACCTTTTTGATTGCCCCATTGGTTTGATTTATTAATTAATTGTATGTTGTTTAACGTCCCTCTCGAGAATATTTCACTCATATGGAGACGCCACCTCTTGCAAATGGAGGGCTGCAAATTTTGTACTTAAATCGGCACTCAGAGACATTGAGAGATCTTTTTCGTGCCAGGACCTTGCGACATAGGACCTTGGTTTATATGGTCTCATCCGAAAGATATCCACATCCCACTGCGGGAATCGATTTAACTTACTTCGCAACTCCAGAGCAAATTCTTTAACCACTGCGCCACGCAAATACTCATACGGAGGCGCCACCACTTGCCGGTGGAGAGCTACATTGTTTGTCTTATATTCGGCACTCAGGGCCATTGAACAATAAGGGATCTTTTTCGTGCGAGCATCTACTGCGACACAGGGCATCTGTTTATACGGTCTCATCCGAAGGACCGGTCTCCACTTCCCACAATGAGATTCGAACCCGCGACGTAAGGATCGACTTCTTACTTCGCGACCCTAGAGCAGACATCCTAACCATTGTGCCACGCGGGCACTCCATTGACTTGAAAGATTTCTTGGTACGGAATAAGTATCCTTGAACGGCATTGTTTGCAGGTACTGAAGACACTCAGAGAGACCACACGATAAGCTTCAAGTCGAATCTTCCCTGAGCCGGGAGTGGGGGGGGGGGAGTACATGTAGTGGACAGCATTTAGGAAATTCTCGCTAGTAAGCTATAGCTTTTCTCGTGGTTCAGTAGAGTCTCCCTCTATTTCAGTTACAATTTAATTTCACATTCGACGTCACCGTACATGTATGCCGATGAACGACTTCAAACGTTGACCTTCACTCGTCATTTACGGAGATTCGATCCTGAGCTTTTGGGCAGATTTTGGTCTGAAACTTTATTTCTAAAATTCTGCATCACTTTAAAGTTTTAACATTAAATCTGGATTCTACAATGCAAAATGAACTATATTGAATAGAAAACCGTGATTACATTCCATTCAAGTAGGATTAAGCCACGAACTATATTTCTGTTGGTCCACGCAAGCTGTTGACCTATCGACCTGTCTAATTTACATTGCAGTAGAATTATCAAGAAATCAACATTCAAAGAGTTATTACAGAGAAAAATAATTAGAAATGGAAATATTATTATATTAAAACCAAAATAAAAGGAAGAATTAGGTCAGTGAAAAAAAGACTTCCTGCAGAATTTTATGCAGAGCGAAAAATAAAATGTTGGTCATTGAGTTCGTCAGCTCCTGCCTCGACAAGGAATAAATCGACATGGACAAGAACATGTGTGGCTTTTGTCTATTTATTCCTATGGTACACTTGATAAATCAGTGTAATACATGTGAAATGTAATAAGTATAAATATCTGGGGTTAAATAAAACGGATCTGTCTACAAGTTGAATCGAAATCTTTTCATGTACATGTAATCTATTTTTTCTTTGCAGTACTGTAAAGGAAATCTGTGCACGTTTACACAGTTTGATAGTAACAAGGACGGCCTTATCAGTCTGGAAGAGTTTTTACAGAAAGCAGAGGGCAATATTAAACTATTCAAGATTGCTTTCCGATTGGTGGATACTAATGGTATTCAATGAAATTATAAACATAATGACATTTGATTAGAAAACATTATAAATTCAATTTTTTTTTTTATTTTGGATGTTCGTACTTCTCTCTTTCCAGCTGACGGACGTATTTCGCAAGAAGAGTTCAAGAAGTTGAAGATCAGACTTTCGAGCTGCTGAAAAAAATAATTCAATGTCGAAAAATATAAGCTTTTAAATTATTATATGAATAATAAAGAAAAGGAGTATTTGAAATTGTACCCTTAGTTTGTAGATTTAAAATGTTTAATTTTATTTTAAGTCATTTCCTCTTCCCCTAGGGGGTTGGTTTATGTGGATTATTTTTAATTTTAGGTTTAAGGCAAGCACGTGCACAACCCAAAGGTTTGTTTTAATAACGTGTTCTTGGTATTTATTTTCAATGCAAAATTAATCCCTTTAGTTTGTATTCTTCAAAATCGTTTCGGAGCAATTGTAATTCTGCATTTTTTTTGCTACGTACACTGTACATAAGTATATGGGAGGCATTATAACTGTGGTAAGGACTTCTTGTCACGATACACATATTTTTCTAAGTGACAAACCATGAAATGACATCCTAAAGAGAAAAGGGAAGCCGGAAGGGGACATATATTGCTTATGCAATGCTCTCAGAATGCTTGTTTTTCATGTTTATGACTTACCGTTTGTGTTTGTTACAGTCTGCATACACCACTGAAACTGACATATAATGTACAATGAATGGATTTTGTGCTCGAAAATTTCTAATTTCTCTGGATTATAATTTTATTTTTCATTAATACGCAGCAAGACTGCTGTCTCTTTTTACCCGAATGAGAGCAAATTCTCGAGAGCGAGAGTCTGGGGAAAACGAGACTACAAGATTGCTACTCTTCTTGAGCATTAAGAATAAAAATTAAAATTTGTGAGAGTGCAAGGACGCGTCAATTATACCCGACCAGAAATAATCGAAGTTTCATTAACTTCGAGGATCGTCGGATACCCACGGATGATCTCATCTTTACTCATCACCAGTGGGCAAACTCACCGAAAATCGTCGTATGTTTAACGTATCATTGTTTAGTTAGTATGGTTTGCCAGGGAATCAACGATAGTGGGTTTCGCCCATTATGCAAATTATCCCATGTTTCCCACTATCGTTGATGCCCTGGCATACTATACTAGACAGTGATTCCTTATATTTTCATTTCAGTGTGAAAGTAAAATTGTAGATTTAGACTTTAAAAATGTAGACAGAGATTTAAATCACGAAGACTCCCATGCGAATTTGAATAGTCATCGCCCAATGACAAACACAAAGGCAGCTGCACGAGATTTACATGCATATTTGGCCTCCTTAATGTCAGATACAGAGACAGATGTGCATGAGGTTTGCATGCAAATAAGGCCTCCTTAGCTCCTGACCTATCGATCTGCATAATTTACATTCCAGTAGAATTATCAAGAACTCAACTACGCTAACTTTCAAAGAGTTATAACAGAATATAATTAAATATGTGTGAGTCATTTGTTTGGCTGCTGCAGAGCGTCGCGATGGCAAACAACGAATTACAGTTTACTGTAAACCAACTTTTATTCGCGATGACTTTTTTTCGCGATTTATCGGGTGTAAACTTGTTCACGACGATTAATTTTCGCGATCAAGCCGTTTTTGGAACTGTTTTAATTGAAAAAGAGCTTTTAAGGACCCGTTCGCGGCGAGAAATATTCGCGATGACGATGCTCACGCGAACCTCGCGAAAATTTCTCGCACGCGAATAAAAGTTGGTTTACAGTATACGTATTCTGTGTATGACTGGCAATGCCAAAAACTCCTGCCGTAGTTAACACATTGATTGTTAATAAATCCACTCACCGGTGCATTTTGTAGTTAGAAAGAGATACTCCTGACTACATCTGACTGGTATTAATGTCAATGACCTTTACGAATTGACTTAAATCGTTAGAAATCAAACTTAGCACGTTTTAACGAGCTTCAAAATATTTTCCATAAATAGCAATCTAATAAACGTATACTATTTTTAAAAAATGAAGAGATCGAACCTTCTGATTGGGTGACAATTATCAACAAATTAGCATATTGTAACAGCACTACATATTCACAGATACACTTCGAGAATCGTAACAATATTTTACGGCGATATTTCAGCTATAGTTTGCCCACGGGTGATAGAAAAAGACGAGATAACCCGTGGGTCCGACGATGAACTTCGAGATGAAATGAGATTTTTATTATATTTTCTTACGAAATGCTATTACACTGTTCCCTAACGTGATAAACCTGGGAAGTGGGGGTGGGTGGGGTGTAGAATCATGGTCACTTTAAGTTGCTTTAGCATTTGCATTTAATAAATCTGTGAATTCCGATAAAGGAGGCATGTTGTTCCGTTGTCTTGTTCCGCCCAAGATCCAAAATCTCATTCTCCACAGGGATTCAAGTCAAGAAATAAGTGATTTTTTTTCATATCTTATAAAAGATATTTTTCTGTTATAGAAACAACTCAAACGCCATTCATCTCGTATCAATAAATGATGTTCAACAGTACAATATGCAATATGATATACAGAATTATGTATCTTATTGTACATTTTTAACAAATAAATTGTAACAAAAGTCTGAAAAAAAACAGATATGAAAAAATTCTTCCTACACTAATTCTTTGGGTTGTGAAAAAAGAATAGGACTGGTGTATCTTTTATTTATGGAATCGTAAATTATTTACTAAATAAAAATAAAAACAATCAACTAATATATAAATAAATACACTGGAAACTAAATGCATTTTGTGCACTTAACACAATAAACCAAAGGTAATAATGACACAAAACTACTTATTACAGATTAGTGAATCAAGATTTTATATGAAAAGTGGATATAAGATTAAATGGTTGATAAAAGATTTCTTAAAACAAAATGCTAAATGTAAAAAAATTTATGCATAATTTATGATAAAATGCATACAATTGTAAATGAGAACATATATACAGGATCATTGATAAAACATTTACTTTAAAAAGAGAAAAAAATTAAAGAGCGTATTAAATTAATGTACATTTAGATAAGCGTTGAAGAAAGATTTCTTTCGTTATTTTCTCGGACTGAATGCTTCAACTCTTGTTATCCTCTCCTTTTTAACAAAGCTGTAAAATGTTTTAAAAGAAAGTAAATTAATATTGATTTTTTATTAAAACATGGATCATTTTAATTGAAATAGGAACCTTATATCACGTCTGAAGTAATATATAATAAGTACACCCCTTATACGTCTTGGAAAAAATACCGGTACATGTATCATGTATATACCCGGTATGTACCATAATTATGTTAACATTTTCTTCAAACTTGTATACTAGTATCCATGAAAGTACACGCGTTTAAAATGAGCTTTATTAGATATACTGTTTATTAATTGTTCCAATTTTCGTCTGTGTGTTTGTGTGTGGGTCAGGAAAGTGAGACGTAGGAAGATGTAGTTTCATGTACATATATATCAAAATGTGTGATCTCAAAGCTACTCTTTCTGATCTATTAGTATGTGATGCGTTCATTCACATTTTTTCTTGTTTGTTACGATGAGTGGGAAATTTAATTTACTAAGAATATTTTTGAAAATATATACAAAAAAACTGAGAATGAAGTGAAAGACATAGACATGTGTCACTTGAAATTTTATTTATATTCTTCATAGTTCTTCCTAGGACATGCTTTATGATCATAGTTCTTAACATTAATATGTACTTAGTTATTACATTTATATCATTAGACACGTCTGAAGACGTATCCTTCGAATTTCTAAAAACATGACTGTAGGCCTTCAATTCTGTGAAAAGTGTGTTCTAATTAAACAGGATCATCCAAATATCAAACTACTGAGCCATCGGTCTGTTAAATTTACATTGTATGTAAAAATATAACTGCAGTCAAAGAATTCATAATGATTATGTAATCTAAAAAGTTGTGTTTCATTCAATGTCGTTTCTCTACTTTTATGTCTCCAATACCTAGATGAAAAGTGGATATTTTTTATGCATTTTGCACGTTTAAATGTAGCATGAATTGGTAAACACGTCTATCTGAATAAGTTGAAGCATGTGAAACCCAACTCTCACACACAGGATTGTTTTCGACTCAGCTTTCTTGTAATTACATGTATACAGTTTTCCTATTGGATTATTCATATTATATATATTCATTAAGATTTCTACTTTTGTAAAATGATATACATTGTCTTATATATCTGTAATCTTAATTCACTCAAATGCTTAGAACAAAGAAATCCCTATATATAAAATAAAATCGTCAACACTAATTAATTTTTCAAAAGACGACTTAAATTAGTTGATACATGATGTAAATAGAAGATTTATTATTCACTGTAAAAGATGTATGAAATAGATTATATATTATTCACTGTGAAATGTCAGTATTTTAAAAACAGGCTGAACAAGTATAATTATTTCTTATTATTGTCACATGGTGAATTAAAGATTAAATGGTCTCCTTTCCGATATAAATCTTTAACAAGGAGAGAAGTTGTCAGTCTAATGTATAATCATTGAGGCACAAAGACCTCGCGTAAACAAGTGAATTTTACAAACGAGTTGGCGTCGCATTAGCCATTGAACGACGAAACCTTATCATAATAAATGTGAGAGACAGGTGTAATACTCCCACTAACAGCAGTGTAATCTGAATGATCAATTGCTAAAAACATACCTTTGATTTTGAACTCCATTTGACATTCAAAATAACAGGATAAGTGAGGAATGGGTTCTATGTCACCTACAAATTATATATAGAATCAAAATTCATATTGCATAAATTTTTGACACACATCAATTGCACACATTACGTCATACCCTTTGACAACCTGAGCAGGTGCCCCCTCCACCTTTTCAATAATTCAAATCCATGAAACTTCCCCAAAATACAATTTTTTCCATTAAATTTGTCAAAAATTTGCATAATTAGTTCCAAATTATCCAAAAAGTGCCAATAAATTGATTAACGTGAGATTTGACCTTTGATCTCATAGGACACAGACTACCAATTATTTTGCTATACATTCTTTTATAATATAAAAAATGATTTAAAAAATTACACCAGCTCAACTTAATTGAAGCTTGGCACAGAGTAAGAAGAATTCAAGTCCATAAATTTTTCAGACTCTCAGGAAAATTCATCGCATGCAGTTCCTGCTAAGGCATCGAAATAACCCCCACCCTGCTTTTTTCACATTATCTTCAGGGAAAGGGTAAATATGGACCTCTTTACACACTTCATACTACGCGCTTAAGTGCAAAATTTAATAAATTATCAATTTTATTATTTTTTTTCAAACCCTCTCCTTTCCAGCTATGCCCAAAAATAACACCATTCCACCCCATAAGCACCCCAAAGAATTTTTAAGAAAAAACCTCTATTTTTAAGTTTCTAGATTATGCATTTTAATATAATGTAGGCTATATTTATTTATACCAAATAGATAGTACTTTGTGAAAGTGTGAGGATGTACGTTAATCAAACATCCTGAAATTTGTAGTTTTAAAATTTTATCAATTTTAGACAGGAAAAGGCTTTAACTGTGCTCTTTTAACATATCGATCTGAAATACTCTAGACAAATCTTAATTACGTTAAAATAAAAAAAAAAATTATTGACTTCAAATACCGATGTGTTCTAGCTTTCTTTTTTAACCAAAACGAGAAATAAAAATGACTTCAGTTCAGAAAAATCTCAGCAGGGGTATATTGTTATACATAAATAATCATGTCGCACTTGTTTTGCTTGATCAGTGAAACATTAAAATTACCGATTTGTTGCATATTTAAAGAGACGTCTTCCACTCCTTATCTGAACTCTCAATTACTAAGCAATAAAAGTGCAACTGCTTACATTAGATCAGATAAAGTTCAGAGGACCTTCACAAGGCACGGAAATAAAATGTAACTTATCATTACTCATTGCTTTCATATTTCATTTTGAATACCCGATATAAAAAAAGACCCAATCATACATATATATCAACATTTTTATGAATTTCTGGTACTCATTGAATTCAAAAAATATCATCAATGAAGTAAATTTCGTAAAGAAAAATTATTATCATTTACCAAGACATTTTATCAGATAACTTTTAATCACCACCCTTTAACATTTTTGCTACAGCTACATTTGTAAATATGCCACTGCATACTATATAAACGATATTAGTAACCGACAAAAGTTGTTATATTGCAATTGTCATTAATTTTCAAAGAAAACACGTATTTAGGAAAATATTTTAGATTCTTCATTCTGATCGAGTTTATTTAAAGCATTAGTTTGATTATTAATGCCATTTTTGTAAAGTTATTATCATTTATCATATCATCTTATTAGATTGCTGACTTAAAATTGATTTACTGTCATTTTATTTTGAGGAAACTGAAAAAATATTTAAAATGCTTATCTCTAAAAAAATGTTTAAAGCACTATTTATTAGCTTTATCAAACATGCACATTTTTAAAAGGACACTTTGCATAAATATTTATTGCTTAGAAACAACTAATCATGACTTGCATGTTTTCGATGATTCAAATAATTGTCTTTGATACTCATACATCAAAAAAGTCAAAAGTGTGTACTTTCAATTCCACAAAAGAGTCTTTGGTGTGAAAGATGTACGGACTTTACAACTAAATTTGCACTTTTAATGTTTCAATCAAGCACACAAATTGCAGTAATAACAATAAAAAAAACTACATATATACATGTATCATGAGTTGCAGGTACACTTATAAGTCCGAGAGATGTAGGAGAAGAAACTAGTTTATACCCGAATAAAATATCTCGAAGAATTCATTTGCGACTGGAATATTTTTATTCCTAACATACGCTGTTGGTAAGTTAAATATCAATCATTCAGCAGCTAAAAGTATTTTTGTTTTCACCAACTCTGTAAGTGATATTGAGAAACTAAACAGACTGAATTTTATTATTGTGGACAAAATAATAATTTTGTGAGGTGAATATAAAAGAAATATGACAGTTTTAAATGTTAACAATGTTTTATATTGAATTTAAACAGGCCTTATATCGTGTACTTCTGATTGCTGTGATGACGTCAGAACTATAATATGGCTTACTCCAGTTTGCTCTCTTTTGGAACTTTTTGCCATGCTGATTTGCTGTGTAATTATAATAATTTGGTACGGTTTTTTTTTTAAAAATAATATCTAAAATATATTTTAGTATCAAAATTACCTCTTCAGCAAAATACATCATCATGAATTAGGTAAAAAAAAAAGGTGTTGTATTTAATTAATTGTTTGGTTTATTCTTTTTTTCAGCTTTGGCAAAAAATTTAATGGAACAGCGATCAACGCTTCAACATCTGAGAAATAACAACTACAAAGTGTTACAATATCATATTTGATCTCTTATATTTCTAATTCTCACGAGTTGGTTTACAGTGCATGTATCAATATAGAATGTGTATATACAAGCATACCGTAAATATTTTGACCAATATGATATCTTTATTTTTTTTAAAACTTACTTCAACACACAAACTGGTGCTTGTGATCAAACCTATAACTTTCATCTATTTCTATATGATATTGCAGTGTACGTCAAAACATGATTATGTAAAACCTCGTACAATTTTAAAATCAAATCATTTTTTGATGTAGCAAGATGAGGACCACAATATAGCCATTAACCGTAGATGCATTTTGTATTACTAGTATTATTATTATTTAGATAATTTGTTGTGGAATAAAAAGTGTTTGAAGTGTTATTGTTGTGCATGAATAATTCTTTATCAGTAACGAACAGTATATCATAAGCAATAATTAAAATGGATTACATTTGATGTCAGCGATTATATCGATATCATTTATGATCGTAACGATAACCATTAAGACTATATTTTATTATTATTACAGAGTTAGTAAAATACAAATTCATTGGACGAATTTTATCGCTTCCTAATTGACGTGTACTCAATAAACTAACCTATCCAGTCAATGACGGATCCAAATGATAGCTATTTGCTAACAGAGTGAGTTATAAAATCGAATAAGTGTTCTGTCTTCAAACTGATGAAACGTATTTACGAAGTGAACCTACATGTTTTTTCAAAACATTATAAACGACTTGGCAGAGGCTATGTAAGTGCTTTTATTTCTAAGATTTAATGGGTGATAACCTTATTTTCTCGTTATGAAAGCACCCACTTTTGATTTAACGGTATATATAAAAAATAAATAAATTTTGAGCTTGACTCTCCTTATTTGTATTTTCAATTAATTCGTACAATACAATGTATCGATAAAAAGACCTAAAATGCGTATTTATCCGGATGTTTAATGGAAAATTAACGAGGTGCACAAGAATTTAAACGGTTTGATTATTGATGTTGTCGTAAATCATATAAGTATACATGCGTGTTTTTAATATTATATTTAAAATGCCCCATCCTTTTTAAACCCATATGTGAGAGAGAAGGGGTAAGATAACAAAATAATATGCATTTTTATTTTTCTATGGCAGTTTTAACATACCTTGGAATAATATTACTTTCAACGTCAGGGAATGGTAAGTTGCCTTTATGCCGTTGTAATATTTTACAATGAACTCGCATTACTAAAAATTCAAACTATATGACACGTAGAGCTGTACAATAGTAAGTTAACGATTTTTTTCTCATCTGAAAGTAAAAGGGAAATAAAAAATTTCAAAAAATATAAGAATTTGTTACATTTTAAATCGCATTCCATGAATTTAAATGAAACAAAAATATTTGTATGATACATTTGTTTGTTTTTGCGTATACTTGTTTGACTTGTTGTTGTTTACAGTTAACTGAAAATTGAAACTTTTTATATAATTCACAATGCAATAAATGGATATAACGAACATCTGTCTCAAATGTCAATTTAAACAATACACATTAGGAGCACAGAAAATACGGACCACTTTGACTACATCAAAGGTGAAGTGGGATCAGATTTCAAAGTAAACATCCCCTCTTGACTAGTCAAATTCTGTGTACTACTTTTTTATGATTGTGCAAACGTAGAAGTACGTACACAATTCAATGTGTAAAAATGGCCGTTTAAGAACGAAAAAGAGTCAGTCAGCAATTGACTTCATGAAAGATTGCATGTGTTGAAAAAGCATCAATTATAGAACTTGCGAAATGATGGCTTAACGAGGCCCAATCTAGTTGGAAATCACGAAAACGGAATGATAAAAAAATTTAATTTTTGGAAATATATTTGTATGTATTATATGCTAAGGAAATTTTGTTACCTTGCTTTTATTGTAGTAAAACGGGGGCACTTTCAAGAAATGGTCCATTTTTCGTGCTTTTATACACAATTACATACTACAACTCCCCAAAAAACTAAGGAATTGACATATATATATAAAAAAAAATGACGAAATGTTTCGTTTTTCACATATATCGTGCAATTTTCATTCCTCTTTTTAAAAATGAAAAGAAAATTGGAGGTAGCCTTTATTGCAGTGAAAAAGGGGCCTATCAAAAGACAAAAAAGGCTTATTTTGATTCAGCTAGATATTTTATAAGTCGCAATTAGTTTACATAACATCAACAAACTATTGTAATACTGTTTAAGTTTTTAAAAATGAAATAATACTTATATAACGAAATAATTTTCTCTCAATGCTTTATTATTTTTCTTAACACACGACGTTGTTTTACGTGGAAAAGGAGGGGGGTAAAAGGCTACAAAATGACGAATTTTACTAATACCGTAATATATAGAAAAACAATATTTTCGAGGTTGCATTTAAATGATTACTAGGCTTAATTTTTTTAAATTCAAGCTAATACATGCATATTTAAGTCCTCAATATAAAGGGTGTGTATAAACATTTCAACATGTTCAAGGAGAAAACTAAAATCGTTTTCTTTTGGTTGCAATGTTGTTGTTTTTTTCTAACTCACCAATTGAAATAAAACAAGATAAAATTATTGAATCTGTACCAAGAAATTGATACCTCAAAATAAATTAGGTTCAAACGTCGTTTATTAATCAAAAAAATATTTTAAAAAAAAAAAACGTAAATAATAGAAGTGACAGAATGAGCTAGCTTTCAACATGCATAGTTCATAGAGGAAGATAAGCGAAGCATTTTAGCGCAATTTGACGTCATTTTTATTGTGACGTTATTGTATTCATTGTGACGGCGGTCAAGGGTACTGTGACGTGCCTGAGTCGACGCTGCGTAAAAACGTATGCGCAGAGCAAGTAGATCGGGCCTCGTTCAATGAAATTAAATGAAATTTAATAAAAAAAAATTTGATTAGATTGTTTCATAATTTGTTTTTGTTAGTTTAACCTCTTTTAGAATATATTAAGTAGATCATTTCCTGAGTGTCAAATTAAGTGGGAGAAATAAAGCCGTATGCAGTAACAAAGGTACACGACTGTATGTTGCAACATAAGAAAGGGAAATTGACAATTGAAAAGTTGAAGTCATCACTTTTATTCTAAAGCTCTGTTGTTACATGTAAAATACGATTAACGTGTTTTTAGTAAAATATCCAAATATGAAACATATTGGTCAGTCCTTGGAGTATTTTTATAAGAGGTTCACTGACTTTTTCGTGTAGACTTTTGAATGGAAATAGCTATTGTTTATCGATGAAACATATTCGTTCTATCGACGTGTCGAATTGAATGTCACATAGCATGTTTTCTTCTAGTCAAATACCGGTATATGTTTTTTAATAAATTTTGCTTCGAATAAAATCAGATATGCTTATGATAGGGAGCACTTGGTACCCATAGCTATTCCGACAGATTGTTTCAAGACATGTTCTCCAAATACTACATGTACATAGATCTATCCTTATAAACCAACTTCAGAGTACATTTGTCAACATTCGGAATTATTAACAAAATAGTTTTGCAAGAGACAAATGACAAGTTGACTTGATTTACAAGTTCATCTTTTAATTGAAAAAATCAGCTGTTAATGATGTTATTATATATATCACTGGATCCTAATCTGTCACGGTTAAATGATTGTATAAATGATATATATGGAGATAAAGTATTGAAAAATCGAAAGTTATGTTTTGATTTGGGTAAATTATTTTTTTGTCAATTGCTGAAATGTTAAGGCATCCACATCCGATTTTAAACACTTCTCCTAAATTATATATAATTGTTCTTTTTGACGGTAAACAGCAAATAACAACTACATTTATCTAAATGACTGAAAAGATGACTGCAGCCTCTTCATTCGAAATTTTCCTGACTTCTTGATCTAACAATATTCCAAAATCACTTGCATTTTTCGTTTACGTCTTCTTACTTATTCGATAGTCAAAATTAATGCATGCTCTGAAAACGATGCCTTTTAAACCAAGGCTGGCTATTCACAAAGATGTTCATGTAAAAGTGATCTAAAAATTGTTAATTTCCAAATCCAGCCTATCTATCATTTAATCATATTTTTGTTTACTCTTTCAAACTAGATTTTAACATTTTATATTTTATATATAAGCTTGTTTTCTTACATAATAATATTCATTTTGAATTTGGAATATTCCTTCTGTAAAATTTCTGAAGTCAGGTACTTCTCTCCTGCAGTTAGCCGATATTTTAAAGGTGCAGGGACACAAATTTGAAGTTAATATTTTCTGTAGAATATTACGACTTGTATATTTTAATAGCATTTCACACAAAAATATACTAAAAATCTTTCATCTAAAAGTTAATAAAACTTCCAAATTCAAAATACAGAAAATATTAACTTCAAATCTGTGTCCATGCACCTGTAGAATGAGATACTTAATTTTAGGACAAACAAATTTACCAAAGAAAATTGTCTTGCGGGAAAACACGAAGACGGGAACAGAAATTTTCAGAGTGGAATTTGATGAAAGAGTCGAAGGTGGCAATACTCCATTGAGACTGTATAGCATGTTCCCCGAAGCTGCTAATAACATATTTGAATTTAATGAACGGAGTAAGGTTCTATGTTTTCAAACATTTATTTCACAGTATTTTTAAGTTATTAGATTTTTCGAATTAAAAAAGGCAGCCATTATTTTTATCTGGAGAAATTTAGAAAAATATTTATACTGTAGCAATTTGTATGATTTTTACATTAATTCTTCATAGTTTTTTTTGTACGCCTTGATCTTCTGTTGCAAATCAAAATTGAAAAATGTATCTATTAAATAGCATGCATCATATGTACTATAATTGTGAAAAAATATTTGATTGATAATAAAATGATATGACAACTAACTACGGCATTTGAATGGTTGATGAAAATCAATATTTGAACAAATTATTGACCTTACTTAGAACATAGTTTATGCTGTGAAAATGAATTTTAAATTACAAAAGACAACTGTCATAATATAATTTTTGTACTAACAACCACCCGGTAAATTCAAATATTACAATATGACACAACAATTAAATTAAAAACAAAACCATTCTTTTTATATAGTTTCACGAAGGATTTTGACTTTAGAAAATAAATTTAATTTCCTTCGAATAAAAAGATACCGAAACTATAATTTTTGTTTTTATTCAGATCAAAGCATTATAGTAAAGAATGGAACTCTTCTGGATTTTGAAGGAGATGATAAAGCATATGTTATTAGGTTACAGAAGCAACTTTATGCAGATAATGAGGAGCTAAGCAAAGAAAAGCAAAGTGCTGTTCTTCCAATAACACCGTCTGTAGAAGATCTGACAGTTCTTATTGAATTGCAAGACGTAGTGGAATGTTCCCAGTATGTTTCCTCGTCGTCGTCTTCTTTTTCCTCGTCGTCATCTTCTGAGGACTGTTGTGATCATTACAGACGGACCATTTGGCTAACCCCGGTATCCTCCATTTTGGAAGTCATTGTGATTGTCATTAGTTTTGTCATCGTAATGATGTGGTATGTTTTCTTTTCAATAGCTGCAAAGCTGCGAAGGAGAGTTTTTTTTAAACATGTTAAACCTTATCTAAACACGATAATTTTAGTCTTGATATCTAAAGGCTTTTTTCTTTTAAATAATCTACATTTCAAGAATCAATGGAATGAAATTGATTTTGTTTTGCATACTTTTTTACAGCTTCATTAAAAAGGAGAGGATGACAAGAGTTGAAGCATTCAATCCTAGAAAATAAAAAAAAATTATGGACGCTTTATAGGCCTCCTTTTATTTCTTTTTTTAAATTACATTTGTGACTGTATAACCCGATTCCTAATTTTTTTAAACCATGCATTGAATTTACTGTCCATTACATGTTCTCCCATATATTTCATGATTAGTTTTTGCTGAGCATAAGTTTGTTTAGAATTTTTACTAGAATATATCGTCATTCATAAAATCAGTAGACATACATGTATGCATTTACCATAAAATTTGTCTTTATTTTTGTATTTTGTAAATTTGCTCATATTATTTCTTTTAAAAATTTATCAATTAAAAAACATTAAGAAATGATTTTATGTCAAACAACGTCAATTTCAGTGTTTGATTCGTTCTTTTCTTTATTTTTAAAAGAACACTTTAAATACCACACTCCTATAGCAATTTTAAAATGTGGTGTCAAATGGAGCAAACAATTGATATTCAAGCTCATTGGTCCATTGAAACTTTATTAATCATAGGGCTAACATTAATCATTATTAATTAAGGTTGAATTTGGTGCTTTGAATGAGAGAGATGGCACACCAAGAGTTTGCTCCTTGTTATGATCGAGAAAACGAAAACAAAAATCCATAGACAATCAGTGTGTAACAAAGCAATATAACTGTAACGACCTTGAAATTTGAGACTTAAAATGAAATTGTTGATATTCTTGTGTCATCAACATGTATGTTAGTAGCATGAATTGTTAAATAAATTGTTCATACTTAATTGTTTGAGAAGCATGTCTTTGTTTTCCCCCCGTAATTTATCATTAGACCTCTGCACATGGGAATTTATCTAAAATGTCGTTTTCAAAAAACGGCCAGCCTTTTGTATGTAAGGCAGATTAATTTGCCCTTATACCAAATTAATCTCATTTAATTGACGGAAGCACATATAATATTGTTAAAACTAATAATGGAACGAATTGGCAAAAATGTAAAAGTCATCTTGGTACGAGTTAATAAGTTGGTATCATTTCTGCTTTCGCCACTCAGAAAAAGAGCGCGGCAAAGAAAATCTCCTTTACAATTATTATCCCAAGAAAGCGACACAATCTGCACACTCCAATCGTCAGAAAATGCCGCCAGTGAGAGGAAAAATGACTACGCGGTCCAGGAAGGATCGGGACCGTAACTTCGTGTCACCAGGCAGAGGGCGAGGGATTAGGAAGCGACCCAACCATCCCAATCGGCCCCCGCACGATGACCCAACAAACACCAGACCACCGCAAAGGGGAAACCTGGCCAGGAGGACAACCAAACCTACGCAACCAGCCACAGTAACGGTGGCGGACCCCATGCTTCACACAGCAGATCTCTCAGAGGGCCTAGACGAGGCTGAGACCTCGAGCAACACGAGTGAGTCAAATATTTTGAGCCTCACCACAGTAAATGATTTAGCTCTTAACACAATCAATGAGGAATTTGATGGCCCCCCTTTTAACATATCAGACTACCAACCGGCCCAGACCCCCAGCTGTATAGACCCTATCAGCGCCCACGTTCCCCTAAAATTAAACCAAAGATTATGGGGGGAACATTTATTTATCTATCAATATTATTAGAATCGGCGCGGGAAATTTCAGACCATTTAGACACACAAGGCCAGATACAAATACTTAATGGCACAATGTGCCTTGTTAAGCATAAAACACGCACCTTTTTGTCAATTGACAAATGGACGTCAGCTTTCCTCGTCTTCACAAGCATGATGTTAGAAAATACAGAACAAGAGCCCAAGAATTTTTGAAATATATGAGGAATATAAAAATGGCCGCTGATAGATCTGGGAACGGTTGGTTCACCTATGATGAACAATTTAGGCTGCGCAAAGTATCTGACCCACACTCATCTCGGGGTATCATAAACTCCGAACTCTGGTTGATACATGTTACAAACAACTATGTCACACAGGCCCAAGAAAAGCCCATATCCCCCCCACAAAATTTCTACCCTCATCACAAACAGTCCAACATTACAGTGGCTAAGAAAAATGCAAATTCAACATCAAATCGTTACTGCTATGATTTTAATTCAGGCAAGTCAAGTAAATTTTACCCAAATTGCAGGTTTGTCCACTCGTGCAATTCATGTAGCGGATCACACCCCTCAATCAAATGCAGGAATAGAAACGCCAAATTCTAGGGAAAACTCCAATTGATGTCCACATTTTGTTTGCTTATCTAAAAGATTACAGCGCTAAATCTTTTCTTAAAAATTGTTTTCTACACGGTTTACAACTCCAGTACAATGGCCCAAGAATTTAAAGGGAAGCAAAACATTTTAAAAGTGCTATAGCAAAGCCCAGTATAGTGGAACACAAAATACATAAAGAACTCCGGCTTTGCAGGGTGGGGGGACAATTTGAATATCCACCATTCCCATCCCTTCAAATCTCATCATTGAGACTTGTCCCCCAAAAAGATGGAGATTTTAGACTCATTCATCACCTGTCCCTCCCGGATCATCAATCGATCAATTATTTTATAGATCCGGCTGCATGTTCAGTACATTATGCATCAGTGGACGACGCAGAGGCTATCATCGCGACTCTGGGGGCAGACACTTTATTAGCTAAAATCTGCATTCCGGCTTATCCCTGTGGCCATAGATGATTTCAGTCTACTGGGGTTTAAGTTCCAGGGTAAATCCTTTTTTGACAAAATGGGGCTATTTGGAGCATCCATCAGCTGTTCAATCTTGGAGAAGTTTGCAACTGCATTACATTGGATCATTCAATCTACATCACGCAACCCCCATATTTTACACTGTTTAGATGATTTCCTCTTTGCGGGACCACCAAATTCTAGCCCGTGCCAATCTACCTTCGACCGATTCAAAAATACATGTAGCCATATTGGGATACCAATAGCTCTTGACAAAACCACTGAGCCCAGCACAACTTTAATTTTTCTAGGAATTGAATTTGACACAATTCACATAGTAATGCGGCTTCCCTAAGACAAGTTAGTTTCTCTACGACAAAGCATTCAGACAGTCATGTTAAGTAAAAAGGTCTCCCTAAAAATCTAACAATTACTGATCGGACTCCTCAATTTTGCCTGCAAAACAGTAGCACCCGGTAGAGCCTTTTGCAGGCGTCTAGTCGATGCAACTATTGGCGTCAAAAAGCTATATCACTTGATAAGAGTTAACCAAGGCATGAAAGCAGACCGTGCAGTGTGGCAACAGTTTTTGGAACATTTTAATGGGGTTATAGTCATAACCTCGGGTATTTGGTAATCAAATAACAGTCTACAACTATTCAAAGATAGTGCAGAGGGATCTAATAGGGGGTTTGGAATGTTCTTTGCTGGCCGCTGGGCTCACTCAAAATGGCCTACACACTGGGTTTTTTACAACATTATTCGCGACATGACATTCTTAGAACTATTTCCAGTATACGTATCCATCCTTTTATGGCACCCATGGTTATCAAACTAATGCATACTTTTCCACATTGATAACATGGCTGTCGTACAAGTTATCAACACATCGACGTCTAAATCAAATAGAGTAATGAACATTGCCAGTAAACTAGTTCTCCTCACCTTGCAACACAACATCGAAATCAAAGCCCAACACATTTCAACAAAACTGAACAAAATAGCTGATAGTATTTCTCGTTCACAGTGGGGAAAGTTTCGCAACCTGGCTCCAGAAGCAGAGATGTGGCCCACACAGCTTCCCAAGCAGATATGGGAGATTTAATTGCTGAATCCAAACGCCTTATCCACGGTTCTCTATCACAAAACACATACACTGTACAAAGCTTACAGGGCTGCACTTAATAAATTTCAATCATTTATAAACATTTACGGCTTACAGCAAATGTGGCCCCTGCACAGTAACACATTACTACATTTTATAGCCTACCTATCCATTCAGAAAATGTCACACAATTCAGTGTCCCTTTACACCAGCGCATTATCCTATTTCCACAAAATTAACCACCTACCCGACCCTACCAAGTCCTTTCAAATCAACAAAGCGCTACAAGCTTAAAGCGCAACACCAGAGCGGCCCAAGACAGTCGCTTCCCAATCACAATACCAATTTTGAAAAACCTTGTCACATCGCTTAAGTCTGTGTGTCACTTTACCTACGAGGTTAAATTGTTTACATGTGCCTTTTCACTTCCATACCTTGCATCATTCCGCGTAGGGGAATTCGCTGTAGTCAACCCAAACACACCGAATACAAGGTTATCAACACAAGCCCTATTTAAGGTTAACAATACCACACTCCAAAACCGATCAGGTTGGCAAGAATACCACATTCATCATCCATAGCCAGCCGCTGGCTACCTTGTGCCCAGTTAAAGCTACTTTGGATTTTATAGAATGTAGGCCCCATACCCCTGTCAACCACAGTTTCCTAATTCATCTCGATGCAAAACCATTAACTAGATACCAATTCAAAGCCGTCCTTCAAAATGCCATTGAAAACATTATACCGACACCAGCAGGTCATTTTGGCACGCATAGCTTTCGAATTGGTAGGGCAACAGACCTGGCATTACAGGGCACACCAGATTCTGAAATTCAGAAGTTTGGTAGATTGAAATCAGTAGCTTTTCTTAAATACATAAGGATCATGTAACTTGGTCCACAACATCCCAATACCTATTTAGAATTAAGGAAATTTTCCCACCTATGGGGGAGGGATATTTGATCGTGTATATAGTTAATTTAACCCAGAACTAACCAACCCAAAGCATTGCAGGTCAAAAAATATGGATCATAGGATCTTCCATTCCTTACTGGGCAGGGGAAGCAGCCAAACACTGCCCAGGGGGACAAAGCCTGAACCTCCTTGCCACACTGCTATGGAGAACACGCAGAGGGATGCACTGGCAGGAACTCGATCCAAAAATCCTACAGCTCATCAAACAAGAAGTACCCCCCAATTACTTAGTAATTTATTTAGGATCCAATGACTTGGTAATTCCAAACTTAACTAGCAAAAAATCATATGAGATTCAGTGCAGCTTCCTGCAATATAATGCCCTTCTCCCAAATACTAAATTGGTGTGGTCACACATTCTACCACGCCGTTATTGGCATGGAGCCCCATTGAACAGTGGTAAAAAGATTGACAAGAAACGCAAAAGAATTATGAAAAATATATCTAAATTTGTCACAGAATTGGATAGGGATGTTATTTCTCATGCAAAAATATCCGTTGCTAATACGGATTTGTTCAGATTTGATGGAACCCACCTCTCCGAGCTGGGTAACAGAAACTTCTTAAATAATGTAAAAAGTGGTTTGTGGTCCCTCATTCAAGGGAAGGGGAAAGTATCCCCTAAAATAAAGTAATGGAGGAACATCATATCGATGTCTGTGGCGGGTCCGGGGGATAAGTTGGAGGGTTGTGAACATATCTGGCTCGTTGTTTCCCTGCCCAGCCAGCAGGTAAGTAATAATTTGCTACAATGGACATTATAATAGTTTGACTTTGCGGCAAATAAATATTTTATTGGCATATTGATATACATGCATGTAACACCTGTAGCAGTTAACTTAAAGTAGGACTGAATAAATGTCAAATGTAGCAAGTTACTTCAGATTACCACTATGTACAAGGCAATATATGTTAATTAAGTTTTTACACCCATAAAATCAGAGGTCACCCGCCACACAAATGCTGCAATGACATAGATATTGAAGGCCAAATTGAATGAGACTGAAAAATAAAGACAAAAGAGGCCTGTCAACATACATTTTGATAAAAAGGATGATAAAAATGTTTATAGCTTACATTTAAAATGCTTCACTTCATTTCATGATGACATATTTTTTTGTTTTAAAATGTTATTTAAAATATTAAACTTCACCTACGATGCGAAAGATGGTTTTGTTTGTAAGGAATCTGTGGATGATTGTGTATTTATTGATAAATGTAGCTAAGGTCACTGGACAGAATGGTAAGTTTTTTTGGAATTTTGACAATACGTTTTCCAAAATAAAATAAAAATTGGAATAGATTGACTTCAACTAAAGCTTAAGATCTGCATTTACAGGCCTGACAATCTCTGAATTGCAGCATTTTAACGTTTTAAATTCGAATTATAACCCTTTAGACGTTTAAAATTAATTATATAACAAATATATGATACACAGAGAAAAGATGTCAATTATTTACAAACTACAAAAACGTTTTCTATCGAAACTATTTTAACGATAATTACACACGTTTCCTTATTTCCAACAAATTGTAGATCATATCCAGATACATTCATTATTCAACCAAAGTATCTTTATAAATGTATACTGAGATCTGAGACAAAAACTTAATATCTGATGAATATACTTTTGTTAAAGCACCATTAAATTCCAAATGGTTTTTTCACAATATTTTTACCATGAAAGTTTCAAATTGGTCGCCTAAAGAAGAAAGATATAACCTCTAGAAGATAGCCGTTATGGCCGATTGAGGCATAATATATCATAAGAAAATCATCTGATAGGTACAATAGAAAGATACAAAACTAACTTGAGGTACTGTGAACAATGACCTCACTAAATGAAACCCCAGACTCCCATATGCATATATAATGCCAGGTCCATGTTTTGCTATGGGAAAACAAAATCTGTGTCGGATCAAATAGTAAAATAGGAGGTACATAATGGCATTATGTGATAAGATTCTCTTAAAGTCTCATCTAATTTTATTCAGTCGAATAAGAGGAGTTGCGGATAAGAGATGGGTACCACAAGCGTAAAAGATAGACGGACGGACGGACGCTTTTCAAGCGGGGTTATGATAAAATACACAGATAAAGAAAATAGATATTTATATCTTTAGGTGTAACATTCAATATTGAGGTATGTTTTTTCAATTTCTACAATCATTTATCAGTGGGTCCAAAAAACCTGATTTGTGCAGCTATTATTTAACATTTTCAGTGTTTTTTCAGGTTTGGTAGAAAACCTCCCAGCAACCATATCTATTCCTGAAAATTTTAGAGGAAGTTGTCCGATATATCAGCTGAGATTGCGTGAAGATGACGAAATTACTGTCTTTACTTTCATAGCGTATCCCGCTGAGTCAGAGATTCTTTTCTTTTTCGATGCAAATGGTAATGGCGCAATTTTTTTACACAGGCACATAATTTTTTCTTAAATTATAGATTTTTTAACAATCTATATTGATGATGCTTTCTTTGTTATCATACAGAAAAAATCTTTGATTATCAAAATTGATGATATACAAAAGATAACTTTTCATAGACCTTGCAAAGTCCGACATAACTTTAAACTTTTTCAGAAAGTGAAAAAATAGAAGACAATCATTGTACACTTATTATACATGTACATGTATACATGATATATAGCTATATTTTAAAAATCAGGATATTTCGTTGTAAAATGACATGATTTTCTTACTTAACGTTTTGTAGATTTGACTGTTCACGCATATGAGAATATTACCTTTGATTTTGAAGCTCAAAATACGCATGTGTTAGAATTCCATATATTTCACAAGTCATGGCCTGAGGCATATAATCTGACAATAAATATCGCAGATGAGAACGATGCGCCTTTTTTCCTGAGAGATGTATACTTTTTAGACTTTCAAGAAAGTATGGAGGTAAAAATGAATGACAAATATGTTGCATATATATATATTTTTTTTGAAAAAAATTATTATGAGAAAGCATAAGAATTCATAATATATCCTCTTACAAATTATACATATACGAATCTTTTGGGGGGTGGGGGTGGATTGGATTTGGTTGGGTTCAAGTCCAAATCATTCCAAGCAAAAACGAATGAACTCCAATCCATGATCGTTATGATGACACTTATTCCGTTTGTTCTGAAAACACTTTTTAAACACTCCTCCTTGAAGATAAAATGAAACATACAACCACATTCATGCACATGCATATATCTTTAGTTTTCAATTTTCTTGTATGTGCAAAATTCTATCTTTTAAAAATTATATCAAGTGAAAAGAATTAAGATTTTATTATATGATTAAGCGTAGATATTAAACAACTCTAAATGATTGTAGAAACAAAGCATAACCTTACAAGCAGTGGACGTAGATGCAGAAGATACTTTGGTTTACAGGTTGCAGAGTATAAATGACACAACAAGAATTGAAGCTCCCTTTCATCTGAACCAAACAACAGGTGAATTATCTTTTGAGGCTAACTATGATGTGGATCATGGCCAACCACCTCAGTTTTATCTAAAAATGTCTGCAACTGATTCAGGAAATTTAATTGCTTTCACGATTATTATCATTAAGATTCACAATACGAACGATAACTCTCCCAACTGTGAAGACTTGACGATTTACACTCCTTTGTGCATACCACTTGGAGTTCCTATCGTGAACTTGACAGCAGAGGACATTGATGGATCTCCGGTGTCGTTCTCATTTTCATCGAAAAGTCCATCAACAAATGAGAGCAACTTAGGCAATGATCCTATAAGACAAACGTTTTCATTAACTGAGAATGGTTCACTTTCATTAAAACATAATATATCAAGTGAAACATACTTTCTCAAGATCATTGTAAATGACACTGGTGGTTTGACAGGCCACTGCATAGTGACAGTTCGGTTTTTCAAATGCGACATAAATATTTCATCATCTGATGAAAAAATCTTTTTTGAATTGAACGAGAATGACAAAGAGGATTGTAAAAATAACGAAACGTTGTATTGGGTGTTTTCCCTTTGTATTGTTATCCTCGTCGCTGTCATCCTGTTCCTAACAGCATACGTATGCAAATTAAAAGTATTACATATTCAATATACATATACACTTTAATTCTTGTTTGCATACTCAATATAATTATATTTGAATGATCAATTGCATGTTCACGACTAACTTTAATAATTTCTCAATTGTAATAAGTATTATGTTAAGGGATGAATGCGTACTGTTTCATGATATTCGTTGTTTTTTGTTTCTTTTTAACATGTACACTGTATAATTAAGTTATTAAGTACACTGTATAATTGAGTAATTCAAATGTTTTTTTCTATTTTAGGAAATTAAAGAGAAATACTAAGACCAGTTTAGAAGTGTTTGATCAGAAGGACTAGTTTCTCTTTAGTTATTATTCTTTAGCAATGTTCAGTTTCTACAACATTTGAATTTGCTGCAACTGAACATGTATTAAAGGGGCCTGGAAAAAGTATTACACATGTATTGTACATGTATTACTGGTTTGTTCAAAATTTTAATTTTCTTAATTAAAAAATTAAAGAAATGCAGTTTAAAGAAGTCTTCACTTGAACGACTGTTCATTGCGTCGCACAGTAAATTCGGACTCACAAGGAAGAATTAATTACCTTACCCACGACTCTAATAGCAATAGAAGTTTGCTAAAGAGTTTTTATTATCAATATTAATTTTAATTTCAACTCTATCTACAACCAATCTCAAAGATATTTAAATGTCCAGGCTTTTTGTCTTCATTAACAACCGGTTTTTTTTTTCAATAAAAGTGGACCTTGAATATCCACTTGCCTTGTCATTAGCCATTTACAAAATCATTTTGTTAAAACATTCTTGTTGTAAATACAAGTACTCTGAAGTTGATTTTCAAAAGATGTTTGAAATTCTGATTGACAATATCTACTTTGTTTTAAGGGATCAGGTATTTTAACAATCTGTTTGAATTCCATGTGTATACCTATTGCCACCATTTTCACATGAAGTAGACCTATATTTGTATAATATAAAAAAAATAATTTATTTCAAAATCTTACACAAAGAAGAAAACAGTTGCATGTAAATGGCTTTCAACTCATCATTGATATATATTGACAAAATATTAACAATTAAGATGATGAAACAAGAATATTAGCATTCTCATTTAAAGACATCACTTGTAACTTTTATGGTCGATACAATTCACAAAAACGTTTTCAGCAAAACATACGAACGATCTATCATTAAGTCAAATGCAAACTGACGTTTTTCATAACTATTCGTAGACCAATACTTACACACTGAATCGTCTTTACATTTTCCGTTATTCCCCGATCATAACAAGGAGTATACGGCGGACATGACATTTCAATCCACAGGAGATGTTTATTTCTTCCGACTTCTGATTCCATGTTTGTTGTTTGAGGGGTCCGTGTTAATGCTCTGCTCCTGATTTCTTGTTTGAATGGACTTTTCTGAGTGTGAATTGCGTTCGTAATTCCCATATACTATATTCCGACAGCTCGAGGAGTGGAAAATGAGAGTTTCGTTTACATTCAATATATACATATTAATGAGAATTTTGTAATTTCTTTTCTTTTAGTTATGTGATATCAAATATTAAATTTATTTAAAATGGAGTTTCATATCTGAAAAATTGTCTTTTTCTTGAACATCACTTACATACATTGTAATTATTAACCTCGTTCACCACTTCTTCGTAGATGTAATATTTAATTATGATTAAAGACTATGATGAAACTATAAATCCCCTTGAAAATGATACTTAAATGAGCGTATGTTTGCCAACCGTTATTGTGAATGAGTAAGCTGCAATTATGTAGATTAAATAATGTTTTTCTTCATTGTCGAAACAATTAATATTTTTATTTTTGTGTGTAAATAAGTTGATAGTTTTGATTAATAACGTCCATTTTAAAAGGAATTTAATGTTTTCATGCAATGCGGAATTACTATCACGCTAGCTATTTCTGACAGTTAACAAGCATAGGCGAAATAGATTTCCATTTTGCCATCAAAAAAAATTCTTTATAAAATCTGCACATGCTTTGAATACTAGTATTCTCTTTGCTTCCGTAACCTTAGAGACGTTCTGCACAGAAAAATGTTTCTGTAAGTAAATATAATTTATAGCATTTTATTTTTTTCTGTTTTTGCATGTCTATTATTTATTTTTTCAAAATAATTTAACAATGAAGTGTATTAAGATCTTATTGTTGACACAAATTATACCTTTTCCATATTTAACTCTTTCGTGTTCAATTAGAATTATTCTATCTACATCATTTTATCATTTGAATAAATTTTAATTAATCAGCAAGGAATAAAAACCAAATTTAACCATAATTTGACACTTGTCGCTTGTTGAAGGAAATTTGAATCTTTAATTGATTTAAGCTTTTTAATTGATATGTAATAAATCAGTTATTTATGAGTTTCATTACGATAGTCATGATTCCGTGTTGGAGAAAAATAATGAACGTTTTGTTTGATTTTATGGTTGTAAAATACACTTTTTCAATGTAAAATTATCAATTTGAAGAGAATACCACCTGCATTCAAAGTTGCACGCGGGAATTTTGAATTAGTTTCAATAACTTCAATTTGGCATAATGTTCAATGTGTCAGTTATATGTTTATAATATTACGAGCAAAATTCATTCATGTTTATCTTATCTACATTTGTACACACGTATATTAATGCAATACGAGCTGCAAGTTCATATTCAAAATTTTTACAGTAAAATGTTATTTACAATATTTATGATGCAAGCATTTTTCTAAAATCTGTTTTAATGTAAAGAGCATCATTCCTAAACAATGCAAAATTATATAAAAATTTGTAAGAAAATGCACTTTTATACAAATATATTCCATGTTAGATATATCTAATATTTAATATTCCTGAATATATAGCGCAAATATCTATAAAAAAAAATTTAATGTCCTTTATCAAACAAACGTTTATCAAATTTACATTTTGGCATTTTCACTTTTGTTAACTCGTTCGCATCTTCATTATTTTTTTTTTTACTTTACTTGTTTTACTTTTAAAAAAAATTATTGATGATATTTTTGTTCTTAGTATGACATATGAGACAGTATGTTTTTGATAGCCTAAGAAAAAAACTTCTTTAAAAACTGTCAAAAAGGATCTATACAAAACTGTATAAGGTTAAGGATTTATAATGCAAACGTTTATTAGTTTATGCTCGAATGCTACATAATGATAGCATTATTTTTATTGTTTAAAATATCTTGGGAATGAAGGAACGTTAACAAAATGCATTTTGAGTCAAAAAAGGAAAATTGTTTATAACAACAACTACCCGATTGTTTAGAAATCCGCCTTGATGACGTAATGTTTATAAATTACATGTAAAACATAATTATTGCCTTCTCGCGAGATAATTTCACATTAAACTTGATCAAGAATAATGTTTTACGTGGAAAAAAATCATAACATTAGTCATTATAGCATTAAAAAAACACACTTAAAACTGACAAACATCTCAATCTTGTCAAAAAAAATTCTGATTTATATCATAACTTTTGAAATATTTTTTTACTTTATATTCTTTGAAAGAGAAAAAAGACATCAAATTAAAAAAAAAAAGGGAGAGATATGAAGATTATAAAATATTGATGCGTCATGGTATTCATTCAATATCTCACTAGTTGTCGAACTGAAATTTCAATTTAAAGCGGATTTAAAAAAAACGTTAATTTACATTTCATTGACTCAGCACGACATTTTGTCGTCGCCATTGTGGTTCCCTCTAATCCTCATGATGCTGCGGGATTTCGTTTTTAATGATTCTCCAAAGATCGCAGAGTTTACACTTTATTGACCGTTCTGTTCAAAAATAATCACGACTAGTTGTTAAATTCAGAGGTTCAAGTACTTGTATGCCTTGACCTTGATTGTTACACTATCTTTACATTGTCTGCAAAATTGCGCCAAATTATTCCATAAACCGATACCATTTTGACAACATATACATACACTTATCTCTTTTACGCAATCCATATAACAATCAATATGCTAGCAGATAAACTTCTTGGCAGATTTGATAAAATTTCACGTTAATTTGCTACGATAGATAAATGTTGGGCTGACACGACCTCAGGTCCTTAACATTTATCAAAGATTTAACGCTCGCTGCATTTTAAGAATAAGGCTGTAATCTTGAGCGTCCTAGTAATAATAATTTAGAGATGTCGATGAATTTACTGCAGTCCTTCCTCCTTTCAAGTAATTCGAGGCATGCATAAAATTTTTATAGAAAGAAAACAGATTTTATTCTTTGCAAAATTTTTCACTTGAAGAATTTTTTCTGCTCTTTCAACCGAAAGGTAAGCACAATATATAATGATACCTTTATAGAATACATTCTAATTTTCAAGCTTTATTATTTTTTAACTGCCAAATAATCTTTAAAAATTCAGTAATTTTATAAAATATTCAAGGTAGATTTTGGTTCATTTTTCTTATGTTGTAAGACTTACGGTTTTTCCTTTCCTTTTTCTAACACGCTAGACTACCAACTTGAAGCCGATGGACGAGTAATAGAATGTTAAAGGTATGTTTTATTTTTGAATTACGTTTCACCTTTTAAAAAGTTTTCAAAGATTTGTATATCTCTAACTACTTTTTTATTCTAACTTTACAAAATCTTGATATTTTTTCTACTTTTTTCTCTCTATGTACTCTCTAACCATATCAGAACTGTGACATGATTTTTTGTCAATTTCAATACATATATGCTACATTTAATTTTCAACATGTGGAGATCTAAAAACATGCAAAGTTTGTATACCTACCTGTAGTTATTTTCATTATAACAACAAACGCCCCAGGACAATCTTGCTTACCACCTATGGTACGATAGAATCACATGTACAATGCGCGATATGTTCATTTAAACGACTCAGCTACATGTAATGTTAGGGCTATACATACGGATTTCAATACAGAAGATCGGGTAGGTGATGGAAATCTAAATTTTAAGATATTTTTTTTAATTTTTAATCATCCATGAATAATATAGATATTATGTATGATTGACGGAGGGAAAAAATGAATCTTAAATAATATATAATTTTCTATTTTTGCGATATTCTTACTTTCGCCATAATATCTTTTTGCGCATCTCATATCACACTTACAAAATTTTCCTACTATAACTGTAGAACCGTATAATTAATTATTACATCGTGTTTTAAATTTTCAGTAACGATAAAGTCTAATAATCTAAAGAGCATTGCTTTATGTCTTAATGGTAACGGTGTATTCATAATAAGCTTAAAGTGTAAAAAGACATTCATAAACACAATCCTAAAAACCCAGTGTATTTTCTGAATTTAACAATATTATTCTTTCGCAATGTTAAATTCAGAAAATACACTGAGTTTTTGGATTGTGTTTATGATTGTCAGATTATAATTAAACAACTGAATGATTTTCATAAATTGAAACTTGGCCTTTACTTTGAAATTTGCATGGTTCAAAAAGCCTCAAATGTAAGAGTTTTTGGACTACTTTTGATGTAGTCTAAACTTCATGTACTAATTGTGGCAAGAAATGTAAAAAATGATAGTTGACTTAAGAAGGAAAGCTTGCAAAATATTATTTAAAAATGACAGAGACCAAAATGCAAGTCAGAATACTTTTCTTAACTAAGTAACTTATCTAGATCTGTTAAATACCTCCCTTATCCTTTTGGTCAGTATTCCTTATCTCTCTGTGACGTGTTATCAAAAATTGGGAAAGTGCAATCATGAACACGGAAAATCTTAATTGATTGAAAAGTATCAGAGATTAAGTCATAAGGCGTGTTTGGTTAATTTTACTATTTTTAGCAGTGTAAAGATAGATAACAATAAAATTTTAAATAATTTATTCTTCTCTCGTTATACTGTACCCTACCTTTCAGAACAACAAAACCTGTAATTTTCTAGCAATGTGCATACAATACAACATTATTAATTCTTTGGCCTCTTTCCCTTCCAGGTAAATCTATGAAACATTCAGAAGAAAAATCACTATAGTTTGTACTTATAAGTCGTACGACAAGTGTACCTAAGGTGTATTAGCTTATTCTTTGTCAAAGAACACACATCTTTCAAGGATTTATTGCAATTAAACTTGACGAAGGAAGATCGTATTTGGATTGATCAAACGTAATGTCACTGGGTCCTTAAAGATTAAATAAAATCAAAGAGGTTTTTACAGCCATTTAGGAGAAAACCGCCATTCATAAATTATTCAAAAATAAGTATATTTAGGTTGATTGTTATAATTTTAACTTGACCATTGACACCGGTCGGATCAAACCTACGATTTAGTGTGTCACATTTGTCAATTTTCCAACGATCTTTTGAAGGTAATTGCCGATGCCAGTGTCTGAACTTATTTATTCTCGGCATTATTTATTAATAATCCTATTGGATGATTTAAAATATTTACATCCAACACGAAATATAAATACAATCAAGGGCCTTTAAAAACAGCAATTGTTCGACACATAGTGCTTGACTTCTTCGATTCTGTAAAAAGTGTTTCGAGGGATTATTTGAGCAGACTTAATGTTACAGTGTACTCATTCTCTTGGAAGAGACATTTTCGGTATTAATATATGTACGTATTTGCAACTGAAGTTTATTATAATGCTGTATTGAAAATATTTACAATTTAATAATCTTAAACAATATGGTCGATATTATCCATGATTAATGATGTGAACATTAGAAGTAATTTCAATAAAATAATTCTTCAAGTTTATATTTTATGATTAAAGCAATGACTTAATTTATATAAAAAAGACAAGGACATCCGTTTGTATTTCTAAGGATATCAAATGTGTCATTAAAAAAATACAAAATAGTCATCGATATCGTTTATTTGGTAAATTCAAAGATCTAGATCAAATATCTCTAAGTTTTTTTTATTTCTAAAGTGTAAACATAACTTTATATAAAGACATGCCGTGTCTATTTATTTACGCTTTGCGAAAAGAAATCAATCTTCTATTTCCAAACACCATTTTCTATACAATCTTAAGTCAAACAATGCATAACTTGTAAAATCTTATCTCTTTGCGTTTTAATTTCTGTCGCCTTCAGTGCTATTGAATTACACTAGGTGTGTAATTAAACCAGTAATTATATTTGAGATATATCTAAGAGTCTTTCGACAAACTTCAGACTTCTCGTGACACAGGCTTCACAAATTCCTCAAAAGTCTGGTTTGATCGACAGCAACTCATCCATTTTAGCGTCGATCTAAAAAGAGACATATTATTCAAGGATGTTGTTTGAGAAGATATTACAAAATTATTGTCAAAACTACTTGGAACATTATACTTAACAGCTTAACAAGTGAGAAATATTTCTGTTGTGTTTAAAGAATGTTTGCTTAGGATATAATGAAAAGACCTCGTAAGAAATAATCCTATTTTCTTCAATTAACTTATTACGGGAGAAAATACATGGGTACATGTAGGTAGACTAATCAGAAGGCTTTTGTTGGAAGATTTTCTATTTAATTCAGGAGATCAGAAAACGGAAAAAAATTCAATCCAATCTTAGATAATTATTGTTTCTTTTCTTCATTGTATTACAGATAACTATATGTTAACAATGTGTTTAAATTCCTTTTTCTTTATGGCACACATGTTTTTGAATAAAATAAACTGTATATATTCAGAAATCATAGATATGATCTTCGGACCTTAATTCATAAGTATATATAATTCATTGGTTGAACTAGTGTAGCAGGAGTGCGTTCGATGAATCTTTCTACCTGTATGTCAAATTTGATGATTTTGATTTAATCATAAAATTGATAATCTCTAGGTATTTCTGACAACTGATTTGTAAACCAAATTCAAAATAAAATTCCAACATTTTGCCAGGCCACTAGGATTACAGTAACCTAACAATCGTTTAACCTACTATTCCGAGATGTCACATCAAAGAATGCAGGACACGAACCTGTGATTCTTCCAAAGAAAAGACCTATTATCGACTCAAACATGTCGATTATAGGGGATAACCCTAATAACCTTGTTTGTTATTTATTTCTTTTGTTTTACTGTAATGATTTATACAAAGTTCAAGAGCCACAAAATTGGCGTGAATGGCATGCAAATTTGATTAGGATCTGAAACATTATCTTTTTTGACATATGTACGAACATTGATTTACATGTTGAATTGATGTTTAAATGACTACAGAAATTCGGATTGAGGAACCATAATAAAAGATTTCAAAAGTAATTTAATGCCCCAGTTTGTCAAGACTATTCTCTAATTATCTCTTAAGCTTATTGTGCAGTAGTCCATTTGATACGTTTGCATTGCGGAATCAACTTGAGGAAACATCTATATACAATGTTTGTATAATCTCTTTATTATTATTTTCTGCAGTGGTCACAATAAGAGGATTAGACAGCGCAGAGTGCAAGATATGAGAACCATGCAAAGGTGAATAAAATCTAGTGCAATATCATATACATGTATGATCTAATCTCAATGTTTCACTACATGGATGAATTAAACTACAAATGAGTCTCCATGTTCCCAGCGAAGGAAGGCATGAACATTCTCCTGCAATGAAAGAATACAGACGACCATCTTTGTCCGTTATCGACGAGACTAATAACAATGAAGAGGAGAATTATATCGTGTTGCCATCGATTACTGTTACAAACTGCGAGGACTCACTTCAAGCAAGTGATGATAATGACGACGTGTCCTCCGTGACGTCATCAAGAAGTGGAAGTGAAACAGATTTAGCACATTTGAAAGTGACTGCCAATAGACTTCGATTAGCAACAAGAAGGTCAAGTATTGTTGAATGGAAAGAACGGTATCTGGAAAGACCTCGAAGAAGATCAAAACCAGACCTAAAAGTAGATCTAGATCAAAATGGAAATGACGTTTTGACTGAAGATAGGAAACATAGGATTAATGAAGCTTTGATATGGATAAAAGAAGAACTGGTGAGTAAAGTATGAAGCAGAAAATACACAACTCTCTCTCTCTCTCTCTCTCTCTCTCTTCTGATGAGCTTACTTGTACGAATTGTTTTATTCTTAAGTAAGGCCAACAAATTAATCCAATTTTAGGAGACTTCCAAATCTTTCTTCTAACTTTTAGACTCTCTCTCTCTCTCTCTCTCTCTCTCTCTCTCTCTCTCTCTCTCTCTCTCTCTCTCTCTCTCTCTCTCTTCTGATGAGCTTACTTGTACGAATTGTTTTATTCTTAAGTAACATGAGTAAGGCCAACAAATTAATCCAATTTTAGGAGACTTCCAAATCTTTCTTCTAACTTTTAGACGACTGGGAGCTTATCGTTAATGAATTCTTATTTAATAAACACAGGCGCCAGTAAATCAATTTGGAAATTTTAATTCGAGAACAGTTGTGTAATTTAATCCAATATGTTTTTGCTAAATGATCACTTTTTTCTCTGATGAATCAAATTCAGTTTTTATGAAATTGTGCTGTGACACACATTCTTTGAAATATGTTTAGATACACGCGTTTAAAATGAGCTTTATTAGATATACTGTTTATTAATTGTTCCAATTTTCGTCTGTGTGTTTGTGTGTGGGTCAGGAAAGTGAGACGTAGGAAGATGTAGTTTCATGCACATATATATCAAAATGTGGGATCTCAAAGCTACTCTTTCTGATCTATTAGTATGTGATGCGTTCTTTCATATTTTTTCTTGTTTGTTACGATGAATGGAAAATTTAATTTACTAAGAATATTTTTAAAATATATACAAAAAAAAACTAAGAATGAAGTGAAAGACATATACATATGTCACTTGAAATTTTATTTATATTCTTCATGCTTCTTCCTAGGACATGCTTTATGATCATAGTTCTTAACATTAATATGTACTTAGTTATTACATTTATATCATTAGACACGTCTGAAGACGTATCCTTCGAATTTTTAAAAACATGTCTGTAGGCCTTCAATTCTGTGAAAAGTGTGTATTAATTAAACAGGATCATCTAAATATCAAACTACTGAGCCATCGGTCTGTTAAATTTACATTGTATGTAAAAATATAACTGCAGTCAATGAATTCATAATGATTATGTAATCTAAAAAGTTGTGTTTCATTCAATGTCGTTTCTTTACTTTTATGTCTCCAATACCTAGATGAAAACTGGATATTTTTTATGCATTTTGCACGTTTAAATGTAGCATGAATTCGTAAACACGTCTATCTGAATAAGTTGAAGCATGTGAAACCCAACTCTCACACACAGGATTGTTTTCGACTCAGCTTTCTTGTAATTATACAGTTTTCCTAACGGATTATTCACATTATATATATTCATTAAGATTTCTACTTTTGTAAAATGATATACATTGTCTAATATATCTGTAATCTTAATTCACTCAAATGCTTAGAACAAAGAAATCCCTATATGTAAAATAAAATCGTCAACACTAATTAATTTTTCAAAAGACGACTTAAATTAGTTGATACATGATGTAAATAGAAGATTTATTATT
>PRKT01000180.1:246343-277595 GCA_003671525.1 Saccostrea glomerata | reverse complement strand
ATTTTAATATGTATTATACTAAGTATTATTTTCATATACAACTCATATTTCAAATTAAATGTTATGATAATAAATCGTTACTGTTTCTGTTCTCTATGTTGAAATTTCTTCATATCATGATCTGATATAAAATTCATTTCTGAAAAAATAAGCTGCGCTTCTTACATCAAACTGTTTTCTATGTGGCTCTAATGTTATTGTTGTTCATGAAAATCAACATTAGAAATATTAAATTTTCTGAGTGAAATTTGATAGCAGAGGGTCGGGACCCCTTAAGATAATGCTTTTTTTCAAATTTCGAAAATCATGTACAAAAACTATCATGTACCTGTTCAATAAAGTTTACCTTTTGTTATAGCAAGCCATGAGATCACAGGACCAGGCCCTGGCCAGAAAACTCTTATCATTACGTCAGGACATCCACCAGCTAAAGCTGAATCGGAGTTGTCAGGAACACAGGGAGATGCTTGATGACGTCACTAAAGATATGGAGGAAATGCAGCAGCTGAAAGACATTAGCGACCTCCACGTGGATACTGTGGAAAATCCATTAAAACATTTAGGAGTTACCTCTTACAATTTAACTGCCAGACGTTTTTCTACATGTTGATCCTTTTGTTGCTATTGTGGAGTTTTTTTTTTCCTTAAATATAATGTTTAATGATTTAGTAAGTGGGACAACTGCAATAATACTGAATATATTTCTTTTCATTTTTTTTCAATTATTTGAAATTAATTGTACGAAAGTAATTAAAATGTTATGTCGATTGTTGAAATGATATTGATTTCGAATTTATTAGACTTGTATGAATGTTTGCAATATTTTGTGATTGTATAGCCAAATAATACAATAATCTTACATGTACTTTCAAAACTTTGTTATAATTCGTATCAATAAAACGTTTTTAAAATAAACACTTTCATGATATCAACAAACTGTTTTAGAACCTTAATTTGACTGTGTTTTCTGTATTTTTAATTTCAGCCGAATAATTTTGTCTTTAGATAATAGAGATCTATTTCATGCCAAGCATTACGACTCAGACTGTACGACTGTATATACATGTACGTGCTTGGAATTCAAAAAAAATGTTTCATTCAATTTATATCATACGACTTAATTTTAATAATAACATTTAACCTGAAAAATCATTCAACATTTTATTATTTTTCTCTGCTTCTTTTGACTACACAATCGTATAATGAGATAAAAAATAAATGGAAGAATTCAATCAATACTTTACAAAACCACATTGCTTACTCGATCTGAAATAAATGAAAAAATCTGTTTATGTATACCGATTTTGAATGACAATAATTATAAATCTGAGTACAATAAAATGACCCTAATGCAAGCCCATATGCACATAGTAAGTAAGAGATAACAATTAAGATCTAATCTACTTTGAAAGACTGTAATGAACGTCTATTTTCCAAAATGAATGCTTCGTCATCCGAACAAGCAATCAAAAACAAACCTTCTCATTTGTCGGACATATTGCTTAGTTACTCAACAGACATGTTCATGTTCATTGTTTGTTATTTAGAATGGAAGTACATTTTTGTAATTTATTGTATTAACTAGAGTGAACTGAAGGCCAACTAATGCTACTTTCAGTACTGTGTATGCCCCCTGCGGTGCGTCACGGTTGTCACTATAACACAAAGAAAGTTTTGTGCAAGATGTGTAGAAGAGGAATCAATGCAAGAAATTCTTACACAAAAAGAGAAACGCCAAATAAATCCGATTCTAAAGTTAATTTACATGCAAAGGATTAAGATCTATCCTTCCAGTGCAGGTGTTGCATTATAATAATCGGTTAGAATTTCTAATCGACTGGTGCCTGAAATTTTCTTTGATACATGTACACGTGTTCGTGTATTTTGGAGCCAAGTATATTTGATATCAAATAATAATCGTGCATTCAGATTAGAAACAACGATTTGAGTTATAAAATATGAAGAAAAACTTGTCACATGCATACATATTGGAAACAAATAACACTGCAAATGATGCATCATTATGGAAAACTACCGAAACTTCCGAAGTGTATAAAATGAAGAAGAGGGGTATACGACAGTCATTTTCAGCAAGTGATCTTAAATCTATGGACACCTTACCCCCTTTAGACATATACTTATTCAGATTGAAATGTAAAACACGAAAACTGCGACTCGATACAAGACGTCCAAGTTATCTGGAATGGAGAGCTAGTCTGAAGAAAAGTCGTTTGGATCCTGAATACAATATAGATAAGAGCAAAGGTGTTCCAAACGACCAGGATATCGAGAAAATTAACAATTCCCTAAACTGGATTCGTGAGGAGTTGGTAAGGGAATTGTAGCTGTTTATCAATTTAATTATGCATTTTGAATTTGATTTATGTGTGTAAAAAAGAGTGTTGTTTCAAAAAAAACAATTTTATTACAGTGTATTGTAAAATATGACCTTTATAGATAGAGCAACAAAATAACATTAGTTATTCAACATATGTTTTAAATGAACGAAAATAAAACTAGTGTTTATATCTGTAAAGTTAACGCTTCTAATAGCACTATTCTCATTTCAAAGTGATTTTGGAAGGTATATTTCTTGTTTGAAATATTGTTTTATAAGAACTTTACATGCATTCAGTATTTCTAAGCTTGTTTGAAATTTTGATACTAGTTATCATAATATATGCATGTATATGTAAATTTGAATTCAGTAACTAGATATTGCTCGTACTTTAAATACATGCATGTATATTAAATATTGGTGAATTGCCCAACATGAATTAAAACAATACTGTCATATACTGCAAGTATTTCAAAATACATGTATGAATCTCTTTTTCTAGGGGAAAGCGGAAAAATCTTTTTTGCTGTATATCTGAATTTTTTTCACTATAGCCTTATATTATCACATCTAAGAAATGGGGAGGGTAAAGAGTAATTTATAATAGTACTTGCCTGAGATTTAAAGTTATTCCAATGACCTACTGAAAGGATGTGGGTATTTTTCAGCAATGCAGTATTATAACACCATAAATAAATCAGAATTTCTTCTTCAGATTTCCTTCATGTTTTGTAGACAAAAATGAGAGAACAGGATCAAGACTTGGCCCGCCAGTTTTTAATAATTCACAGTGATATACAGAAACTAAGACTAGAATGGAGTTGGCAATACCACGAACTCAGTCTTCAAGACGCTTTAATTGACTATCAGGAAGTGCAAGAAATTAAGCGAATATCCGACATGCCCCTCATCTCCGATACTGAAATGTCATTAGTAGATAGAGGTTTAACTAAAATGAACTTATGTCATAGGAAATACTCAGTAACGTAGCACTCATAAAACTATTTTAATTATATTTTTTACTGAATTTTTACACATATCAGAGAGTGTCACACTAACATGTACTTTACGCCTTTGGTGATAATGTATATATTTTTCTTAAATTGTGATAACCTTTGACCACTTAAAACACATAGAACATGGTAGTTTCCCCAACTTTGATAATATATTCAAGATAAGAAATTGAAAACTGCATTGGGTTCAATTTTCTAGTTTGGATACGTTACTAGAGTCCATCAAAATCCAATCTCCGTTGGATGAGGTATACTCTGACTTCTAAACTTGACTTTGAAAGGAAATATATGGAGATAAGAAATAGTATTTAAGCTTGGGATCCCATTAAATAATACAAGATAAGGAGCTGGCCTGGGGGGCATAAAACTTAGACGAGCTCACTTTTGATCTCAATCTCACTTTTCCACTATTTATTCCTTTGTAAAAAGTGAGACTGAGATCAAAAGTGAGCTTGTCTAAGTTTTATGGCCCCCCAGTCGAGATCTACAGCAAACACAGACCTATAAAGCATCAGAGATTGGATCAGGTGCAATGGAGGCATCTCCTGTTCACTTGTAATGCATGTGATGAAGGTATATTGCTGCAGAAGTAAGGGAAGTTGACGATTGAAAAGTTATAAAGTCATCACGTTTATCATAAAGCTTTGTTATCATATTACCATTTTTATATAAACATTGACATCTTTTTTCGAGTAGAATATCCAAAAAATGAAAGAGATGCGACAGACTCTAGTGTTTCTTTATATCAAGCTCACAAAGATATATATGTATATATTTATATAGTCATTTCGACATAAAAATTGGGAAAATGCATTGTTAATTGGTAATACGTCTTCGATATGTCTATATGTCGAGTTGAAGGCAACAGCAATTGTTTTTTTTTCTTTACACCTATAAGATTTTGAACAAATTTTGCATCATATGAATACATTGTACAAAAATAGGTCTGCTAATAAGAGTTTGCAATTGGTACTCATGGAAATTCCAATATACTTTTGTAAGACGTGGTTTCCAGAAACCACATTGATCAGAATCATTCAGAGACTCAAGTATCTTTTCAATATCAGAGTACTTATTTGCACAATAAAAATGTTTTGAACAAATTAAATTTTGTAAATGGTCAATGACAAGGTAAGTTTCGCTTAATTTTCCAGAAGTTCTTTGGATTTTTTAGCATCCACATCGGATTTACACCACTGTTGCACAGTACCCTTGAAGTTTCTTCACTTCTATCAATATTTTAGTGTGGAGAAAATTTACGAGAACCCGTTATGTATCTGTAATTGTAAAAAGTTTTAATCTCCAGTTTTGGTATGGAAATTGTTCCAAATTTTCTGTTTAAACTTAAGAATATCTTTATAAAGACAACCTCAGATATTCCAATTACATGTATAAATATTTTGTGCTCTTTCACATCCCCTCAATATGTAAGAGGATTAATTTTAATCTATTTTTTAAATCATTATCAATAATCTAAGCACACCAAAAGCACAAGGACTACCTGCCGTTTTCTATTTTGCTCTATAAAAAGCATTACAAGTTTCTTGATTTTGACTAACTTGAAGTAAGACATTGAACTGAATGAAAGTGAAAAATGCTAGTCATTCATCAATATTTACTCTTGTATTTAAAATTTGAATGTTTATTTAAAGAGGGTTTATTATATTATATAAATGTTTTATTTTCTAAATGGTTGAAAATAAACATAAAAATGTACATTTTATGTGATTAATGAATTTTGTGTTCATACATGTAATAAAATATTAAAGTATTCTATGCTTATTATTTCAAGAGATGATTTGTTCAGAGTACTTTTTACTTTTTTCCATAATTTTTTATCATACAGACTGTTGTATTGATATACGTACTTATGTATGCATAATGCTTCGCCCTGATTTCAGAAAAGACATAAAGTCCTGCAGCAGAATTTCATACTTATTTGTTTGTTTTATTTTTACATTCGTTCTTTCATTCATTATTTATTGATAAGTATACTAACAATGTATTTATTCATGTATATATATTTTTCAAAATCTAATCAAAATAAGAATACGTCCACCGATTTTGAAGTTAATGCAACCGTAAAGGTAAATACCGGGTAATTATTTATGAAGTGAAAAATCAAGGGTTAACACGGAGGTTACTCGATTTGAAAATTGTTTTTCACCAACATGTAATTCCTCAAAACGTTCGGCTTGATTATACATTGAACCAGAGTCTGAGTTTTTATAATGAAAAAAACATCCGGAAAAATATCCCATCTTGACCTTATTGGAGTGGGATTTTTTTCTTCCTGATTCTTTTTTTTATGAAAAAAAACTTCAGACTCCTATGATTTAACATTTGTTGTCCCCCGCTTTGAAGAAATGTTTGAACTGATTTAAAAAAATCATTTTGGTGATTACTTTTAAATGACATATATATAATAAGGTGGTCATATATGCCATAAATCATGGCATCCGATTCAGGTAGACACCGAGAACCGGAGAACACAATTAATTTGTTTCTTTAATACAAACTTGAAATGTTTCAGCTTCAACCTTTTTTGACGAGGTTACATGGGATTTTTACTTAACATTGTTTACCTCACATGAAAGGTTGCTTATCTTTCATTATGACAATGTGTGCATGAGCTACCAGTGAAACTCCAAACACGTTTGGCGTATCCTCAACAAAAATGTCTGCCAGCAATAGATTAAAAAAATACAAGCACTGAGTTTAGGAGTGTTAATAAATGGTGCAATTAAATGACCTTCCACTACGCTTAAGAATTTTAATATGATTTGATAATGATTTAAGATTTTCTCAAATGATAAATGCATTTACATAAATGTTATTTTAACAAATATTCACCGTCTAAGTGCAAAAGATTAGTACTAGTTGAGGCATGATAAAGGGATATTGAAGTCATATTTAGGAATATCGACAGGAATTGGTTGAAAAAAAGATGCCTGAGTTAGAGCAACCCTTCCTATGCTGGATTCCCATACTTCATTGAAATTCTTAGAAAAGATTCGTGGATTCAGCAAGCCCTTTTTCTTTGTTCCCAGCAAAAATTATTGCAGTAATGGGGAAACCTCAAACGTATTGTGCTACAGTAAATCTTAAAAGTGAAACATAGATTTGGATTCACAAAAAATCCAAAGAACTGTTAGAAAATTCAAATTACTTTCTTATCATAATTTGCAGTTAAGTGTGAAGTTTTGCATTACGTCACGATCGTTTTCGTCAGATGCATCCAGCGTAAACAATTCACGTGATTGGTCAACTCAAATTATCAACATTGACACGGAAATCGTTTGTTGCACCAGCAACCAATCAGGGATAAGAAGAAACTTTCAGTCGTAAAGCTTGCGGTTAGGAGGCATGACAATTTATCTTCAGTGCAGCTGTCAACTAGATCGTGACGTAACGTGAAACTTTACACTGAACTGCAAACTATAATAAACAAATTCATTTTCATTTTTGAAACGATCCACAAAATGAAACCTACGTTTATTTTCATCACTGTTTTATTCGGTTTTAGAACTTCTTGACAAGACAGCCACAGTTCCAAAGGTCCGATGAAACTGCTCTAAATTCATCCGTCCGTTTGTCCCTAAATTACCACTAGAGAGAGAGAGAGAGAGAGAGAGAGAGAGAGAGAGAGAGAGAGAGAGAGAGAGAGGTATAACATCGTGCAAAATAACTTCACTGAAGGTGACTCGAGTTGTCCTTCCTTGAATTATAAATATATCACAATCTTGCTACCTTTAGAAAGAATTAAACAAACATATAATCAATCATTCAATAATTCAAATTTTAATCAACATGTACAACTTAATGATTGGAACATAAATTAATGATAAATAAAATTACCGTTAAACTAGAACTCTCACACACAGTAACACATTCGACAAATATAATCAGAAAATATTAGATTTCACCTTGATGTATTTGAGTCCTTTTGGTTTTTGTTTATATCTCTGAAGTCTTGGTTTGTAGTCAATATAATCAAAATATTCCCAGGGATCGTTATATTCGTGAACACGTTCATATCCATGATAAGAACTGTAGTCACGTGATGTATAGTCTTTGGTTATTGGCTGATATTGATGGATTTTCTCGTAACCATGGTATTTGACTTCATGCGCATGTTCATACAAATGAGCATGGTGGTTTGGACCAATTCCGTACGATCTTCTTTGAACTGATGTCTGCTTTGGTTTGGAATACACGGGTAGCATATCATATGATGATAAAATTAATCCTTTCTCCTGCTGCTGCAATGCTGTTCAAGGGCGTTTACTGTTAATAGAATCGTTAGTGTTTTCGTGATGGTTGTGTATTTTACATACATTATTTTAATACATGAACATTAATTCACATCTACTTTGAAGCTGAAGAATTCAGTATAAATAATCTTATGATAAAATAAAAAACTTACGTATTATATCCTTCGCTTCTTGTCACTTTAGTTGAGGTATTTAAACATTATTTTTGCATTAACTTACGTTGCACAACTAAATTCTATTTACCTTTGTGTTAAAACTGATTCAGTACAGTGAAAAGATTCGCTCATCCATCGGATTGACAATCATATTGAGAAGATTGAATTCGATCAGAAAAAAGCATGGTTGAGTCAATCAGATGAAAGAACTTTTTTTATCTAATAAATACCAATGAATGTCTCAGTGATTGAAATGTCGATTTAAAGCTCTATAATGAACAAAGTAGTTAGGAAAAATTTATAAAACGTAACATTATTAATAGCAAATAATATTAGATCGTTGCATATTTGTTTCTACCGCATGTAATTGCGTGCTGATATAAGTACAATAAATTTTGACATAGAAATTATCTGAAAGAATGTTTATCATTGTTACATGTATATACATGTACGAGGGTCATTCAATAAGTTCGAAGACTTTTGTCGTAACTTTTTTATTTAACGTCATATTATAACCAAATTTAGTACACATATTTGAACAATAAATTCAAATAATTTGAGCAAAAAATTTGGAAAATATCTTGATAATTATCAAAATTGTCAAAGATGTAAGACAGAAAAAATTAGGTCACGGAGCAGGGTCAAAATTGACCTATTCTCTAATTATACAATTTATGATATCTAGAGTCATACCTCTATTAAATGGCGCTTAAACGAAATAAAATTGAAAATTTTAAGTTTAGAATTGTTCAATTACTTCAGATGCTAAAATTTTCTATTATACATCGCTTTGTTTAAAAGATATCAATTTTTAAAGGCAGATAGACTTCATGAAAAACAGCAAAAAGCGATGACGTCGAAGGACGGCACGGAGCACGATAATACCGATAAAATTTTGTATTGCATTCGGGAAACCTTTGAAACGAACTCTGAGAATGCTTGTTGAACCAGAAAATTGATACAAATTATGCTATGCATTTGTTTATAATGGGAATTACTGTTTTTTGAGTGTTAGAGAATTGGAATCGGACCATAAACGGTCTGCAAAGAAACAAATTATATTAAGTTAATATTGTCAAGGAGTTGATAACGTCGTAAAATGTGATGTGCGATTCACTTTTGCGGAACTTGTGCAAACAAGTAAAAAACATTGACAATTGAACTTAAGGTACTCAAACAATTAATAGTGAACTAGCTGTAACTTGGGCTACAGATTCATGAATTTAGAAGAAGCAACAAACCTTGGATGAAATGAAAAGGCAGAGTAATTTTAAGAAAATTTTCCGACGTTGTTTTTGACGTCACATTGTTGTTAACCGTGCTCCGTGATGACAGAACATGTTACTTTTAAAATTGTCTAACACTAGTTCTGTTAAATTAAATGGAATGAAACACTGACAAAATAAATGTTTTAACATATATAAATGTGTTGGTCTAAAATTTTGTAAGAGTATTATGATGATGGAGGACATTGTCTACGATTTTTTTGAATGACCCTCGTACGTGGTCCTTTTTTATATGACACCATGCCATGCCTAAAGGAAGATAACTCAATCTATAGGTATATTAATTGCTATACACATGTGCGAGAGGTACAATAACATGTATCAAAATGTAGTGCATTGGACCCATACATCTAAAAACTGCAAAAGATACTTCAATTAAATGTTGTACAATTATTCAACAGGGCTTAATAACCATTACATCCAGGTCCTGTAGAATGACCCTGTTTCAATTGAAAATTGACTATTTTTTCCAATTCATGTTAAAATTTCCAAAAAATTAGCAGATTGAATTTTTCAGTGCTCTTTATATTTCAAAACTTGAATATTGGTATTATTATTATTCATAAAGATGTAAACAGGGAATATTAATTCAAATTAAGTCTTTAATTTACTCAACGAAAACATCATAAGGAACAAAATTATTTCCAAAACTTGCTACTCTTTCGATTTAAGATTCCCAATTGAAAGTGTACAGGTGTAAATGACTCTATATCACAAAGTGTCAATTAAGTCCTGTTCAACATCATATTTTCTGTCTGCAAATTTTTCATAAAACCATCAAGTCATCATTGTTATAAAAGCTATCTGTGAAGTTACACTTACAAAGCTCCTTAAAACATCTTAAGAAAGGACATCCTTACCTACTAAGAACCTTCACAATTCTTCGCATTCATATACTATTATATATACTTACTTTTATATTGAAAATTCAGGTTTTTGTGGCCACCAAATGTCTATAAATGTATTAAAGAGACATTGAGCAAAATTTTCATCTAGACATGATTTAAAAATACATGAACAAGTATTTTTAATGTGTACATCGTTTAAAAAATACAAATGAGGAAAAAAAATAATAATGCATTAAACTTAAAACATATCAAATAAAATAAATATCAAATGATTCTCTTGAGAATTTTTCACTCATATAGAGACGCCATCACTTGCCGGTTGAGAGCTGCAAATTTTGTCCAATAATCGACACTTACAGTCATTGAGCAGTGAGTGTTCGTGCCAGCACCAACTGAGGTATAAATGAAAAGGATTTTCTCGACTATTCTTATCAAAGTCAAAGACTTAATAATTTCATTTTATTTTTTTTAATTCATGTTTCATATAAATAAAACATATGGAGATACAAATGTAACGAACAGTATTCAAGGTAAAGCATAAAACAATGCAAAATAGGAGCAGAGCAAACACAAACCCCCAAAACATCAGAGGTGGGATCAGGTGCCATGGAGGAGTAAAATACAATTTTGAAAAATGATTCAATATTTAAAGATTTCTATTACGATGATTAAGAATTTAAAATCAGTAATGAACAAATGTCTCTAAATCTACCCGGTAACTGTTTTCAAATTATATTTTTAAATTGATTTTTAAACTAGCCGTGAAGTTAACGAATTGCGAAATATTTGGGTCCATTAACATGCCTGGTTAATGTGCCTTATTCACTTGAATACACACAACCGATTTTGAATCCATATATGACACATATCTGAAAACTCTGAATATTGAAGTGTTTAAATTTCACTGTGTTTAGAATATTATCAATGTGTAAAGATATTGCCATATCTATAATTAAACCAATATTCATAGCATATAAAAAATATATACTTATAGATAAAAATTATTATTAAAAGAGTCATGCTACAAAAAAAATAGCAAGGACAACAATTCAAATTTGAAAAGAGGAAATGCACAAAAAACATGCATATGGTTTTTGCCTTATCACTCGAATGCACTTCGCATTATAACAAAGAACTCTTCAATAGGCATAATCTTAAACCTATTATTTAGAGATTATCATTAATAGCGATACTATAGAAGATCTTTATAATCGATCATAATTAATACAGGAGGTGCAAGATTTTTGACCAAGGGTCGCTTATAGCGGGGCTGGGTTAACGTTAAAATGCTTAAAGCATTATTCAAATTAAACAATTTATCGTCGAGTGCAATTGTATTTTCTGGCGTATTGGGAGTCACCTAGATTAACAAGAATTAATGTATCTATATACAACTAAGCCGCTTTTGAAGAAATGAAACATGTTTCATGTATAAATGTCCAGACACAAGTTATTAAAATAATAGCTTATATTTAAACAAACGAGGTAGGTGATTTCTTTTTATATTTCAGAAAAATAGAAGTTCTTAAATATTTTTCATGAATTTAAGTGCACAATCAAAATTTGTTACCTTTGTTTTTTCAATGTTTTTGTTGATCATAAAATATTTCCATTTCTAAATTTTTTCTCTATGATAACCCTTTGAAAGTTAGCGTTGGCCATCTCTCTGGAGTGCAAGAATTGCTTTTCCATTTTGCTCTGACATTAAACTGGGATTGCCATGGACAGTAAAATTGTACGAAGGTGTGATTAAGACGTTTCGTTCAATTTTATTGAAAGTGAAATCAAACGTCTGTTGATCACAGGAAGCAATCGTAGTTTGGTCTATAGTCAATCAGATTGATATAACATATAATTTACACAATATTGCAAACATGCATGTTAACTTATGGAATGGAATTTAAATAAGTAATTAAATAAACTGAGAGAAATCTTTAGAGACCATGGTCAGCTCTACAAGTAAAACATTTTCATATATATGAAAATGTATTACTTGTAGAGCCGACCATGGTTACAGCAGCTTTTGTTGTCAACTTTGACAGAAATGCTGTAACATAAAAATATGAATGTGCGTTTGTTTTGGATCTATAGACGTTTTAGGCACTAAATATATCACAGATGATGAAAAATTTAAGTCTCAGTCGTTACTTAAACCGAGGCTCTTACCGTACCTGTTTTTGTTGTAGGATTAGCAGTGGGTGTTGTTTGTTGAGCCACGGTTGATGTAGGAGCTAAAATATATTTCAGAGAAATTTAAAGATATGATACTAGTATGCTCATTCCTGATCTATTGCAGTTAAAATAACAATAACCATTATTAATACTTACCAATAACCAATCCATTAATCAAAAGGTTTTCCCTATGTTAATGAATCCGTGAATTCAAGAAACCGTGAATAAGTTTTCAATATATACCAATTCCGCGAATACAAGAAACCGTGATTGTGTCAAAAAAGAGAAAAACGTGAAACTTACAACCCGTGAAATTAATCCCCTATACAGTATGCTAATTCATGATCTATTGCAGTTAAAATAACAAGAACCATTATTAATACTTACCAATAACCAATCCATTAATCAAACGGTTTGCCCTATGAGAATCAAAAGTTTGCACTCCACTGACGGTCATAGAGATGGACACCTGATGATGATAGCCGTGTCCTATTGTAAGTGGCAAGATCTGATGAGCCACAGTTGGCTGTGGTTGGCTTACAGAACCAGCTAGATTATTATCAATTACAAGTAAAGACCCGGATGGCTTGCTCCAGGAGAGCTCAATCTTGTGCCAGACATTCAAGGACAGGGTATTTGGTACCGATACGATCCACTGTTTGGATGATGTTGTAACGATAAAATATAGTTTATTATTTTGGTAGAAGAGAGCTATCCCTTTGTGATTCTGCAGGTCTCCGCCACTCGATATAATGTACGTGTTATCAGTGAGTTGATGAAGATTTACGTTAAAGGAAAGAGTAAAACCAGATGAACACGTGTCAATGTCCTTAACACAGGCGTTAAATCCAGTGTTGTTGACTGTGATATAACTGTTCCCTGTCAGGTTTATCGCCTTTCCAATATCACTGATTATAGGGGTTGCAGTTCCATGAATGTTAAACGTAGTTTGCAAGCTTGTGTGAATAACATTCTGTATGATTTGTGTAAATCCCAAATTAAGTTGTACCATATTTGTAGCTGTAAAAGAGCAAGAGGGCAAAGCTCAAGCAAGCTTTTGGGGCTACCATGTTTCTACCCTTTTAACCTTTTGAATGCGAATTTGTTACTTAAGAAAGCAAATTTACTTTGTTTATCACAGCTGTCCCCATAGAATCCAGAAGGACATTTGCAAACATTAACACCAATACATATCCCTCCGTTCTTTCAGAAATCTCTACTACAAAGACCTACAATATAAACAGAATGCATAATTGTATTAGTAAACAATTACAAATTAATATAGTAGTAGTCAAAACTAATTTGTAAGTGTATGTACAGTTTGAAAAGGGGTATGCTTATACCAAATATTATTCTATTGAAAAGCCGTACTTTTTATATTAATTATAATACTAATAAAATCAGAACTATAACCTGCTGGATCGCATCCAACGACCTCCATTCTAAAACAAGCTGCTCTATGGTATGTTTCCGGATAAATTCTAATAGTATCTGTGACGATGTATGGATTCAGTCCGATATTGTAGTATAAAGTGGAGTTGTAAATTGAGGGTGTGTGCTAAAGAAATAAAAAACGCGTTATCTGATCATATGCATTCATCCCATATCTCAACTTATTCACTCTAAAAAAAGTTTTACTTGTTGCTTTTAAAATAAGATATTAGATTAAGAAAAACTCGTAATTATTAGTAATCCATTTAGTCAGAATAGCAAGTAAATGACTATCATTGTTAGTAATTGTAAACATAAATAGTAATAAGAATGAATTGATTTACTTATAACATGATTTACTAAGTATCAATACTTAATAGGAATTATGTTACTTAGTATATGAACTACTCATTTTTAGTAAATCATTATTACTTAATTTTGAGATAAATATGCTTTCTATTTACTAGGTTCTATGAATTATTACTAAGTAAATGTAATTCTGAAATTAATTAAAATCTAGAATATTATTACGTCGGAGAATACTAAGTAAATGAAATACTTATCATATTTACTAAAATCGACATTATTTCTTTTTAATTGTTTTATTATATTTAGCAATTAAACATTTAATTCCAACATCAAAAGCCTTCTAAATTGAATAATTTGTATTTTTAAGGACCATTTTAAAAAACGGTTTAAAGTTTCAAGTACTTGATACAGAATTTTAATTAGTATAACTTTTTTTTTACATGACGAAATATTTAGAAGAAAGATAACTCCTCCTCACAGACAATTAATATGACAATTTAAGAATTCAATCCTGATAGTAATTAGACTACCATTTTTAAGTAATTATTTGTATTGCAACTGCTCTGAATTCTCCTTGATTCAGTAAATAAATTATTGTTTTAAGTAAATCAATTGAATACAATTTAAACAAGATGTGTTTGTGAAACACTAATGCCCCCCATATGGCAACATAGCAAAGGTTTAACTTTTCTTATATGCAAATTCAATATATTGGTATTTCTTGATATCTCAAAGGTCGAGGTCAAATGGTCAATGTTATTGGTATCTAATGAAAGGTCCTACTACAAAAAATACATATCTGAAATATGAAAGCACTAGCCCCAACCCTTCAGAAGTTATGGTCAAGTTTACCAACTTTGAAATGTAGATCAAACTCCAAGGTCAAGGACAAAGGGTCAGATTTGGTGGTATCCAAAGAAAGGTCTTGTCACAAGGATGAAATATGTAAAGTATGAATGCACTAACCCCAACCTTTGTAAATTTAAAGTCAAGGTTTGCTTTTTAAAAGTGGGTCAAACTCCAAGGTCAATGTCAAAGGGTAAAAGTTCTTGGTATCTAATGAATGGTCTTCTCACAGGAATTACATATATTTAAGTATGAAAGCCCTATCCCTTATCGTTCAAAAGTAATGTCCAAGGTTAAAGTTTTTTCACAAGGATTGAAATCTCCAAGGTCAAGGTCAAATGGTCATGTTTGTTGGTATCCAATGAAAGGTCTTTCAACAAGGAGTATATATGTGAAGTATTAATGTCCTGGTATTTACTGTTAAAAAGATATGGCTAAAGAAAAAGTTTGGAATTTGTAAAAGTGGGTCAAACTCCAAGGTCAAGGTCAAATTTGGCGATACTCAAAGATAGGTCTTGTCAAAAGGAATGGACATGTGAAATATGCAAGTCATAGCTCCGCTAAATCAAAAGTTATGGGCAAGGTTAAAGTTTTTGCGGACAAACAGACAAACAGGGAAACAGACAAACAGAGAGACAGACAGTTGGACACGACAAAAACTATATACCCCCGAAACTTCGTTTACTGGGGCAAAAAAAGTATTAATTATATATAGGAATTAAAATAAAATTCTGATATCTTTATTTTTTTTCATTATAGTATATATATAGTAATTAGACTACCAGATTTAAGTAATTTGTTCTGTAGCTGCTCTGAATCCTCCTTGATGCAGTAAATAATTTATTGTTTTAAGTAAAACAATTAGATATAGCAATTTAAAAATAGTTCAGTAATAGCTAGTAATTAGTGGTAAACTGTAAGTAAAAACCAAGTAATATGTTATTACTTACATACACAAATTTAAGTAAATATAAATTACTAAGTAAAACTTTTTAAAGAGTGAATAAAGTTTGCTAGATAAATGAAAGTGGACTTTGTCACGATGTTTAAAAATTGCGCAAAATTTATATATATAGTTAATACATAGAAAACGACACAAAGTCGCAGATCTAATTAAGAACCAAAGAAAATTTAAAATTTCTTTATATTTTAGGATTTTGTTCACTTCATGTCTTACCAAAATCAGTCAAAAATATGTATAAATACCTGCATCAAAATATGGTCTGTGTTATGTATCCTTAGATAGTCAAAATATATTATGTGTCCTTTTTTCATCAAATACGTCAGTTTGTGCATTTAGTGTAATTATTATAATATAATGTTATACTTTCAAACTTTTTTCAAATCAAACATTCAAATGGTAACCCACTTTGATCATTAAATTATTTATACATAAAAGTGGAAAAGAGCCTAATTATACCATTCATACTACGATTTTTTACCAGATGCTAAGACCAGTTTGATTTAAACTAATTATAGGGTTTATTTTTGGTGACACTAATACTTTGTGCGAATAAGTTAAATCCGTATTCTAGCTTTAACCTTCGTTTGTTTACTCGTGATTAAAATGACTTAGCTAGGATTCAAAGATGTATTTAATCAATTTATTTCCTATATAGGCCTATTCAATCTTTGATATAAAAATTCTTCAAAAAGTTGTATTTAAGTTTCTATATACATGTAGTTTTGAAGTCGTTTTCAGACTACAAACAACTGTTCCTTGGAACTGTGTATTTGAATATATCGGAGGGAGATTACAATGAAGAGTTAAATGGGTAAAAAATCAATGAACGCTTTATAAATACTATAATTTGAGAGAGAATTAACAAACACTTTAAGAGTCCGGTAACTAATACTTATTTGTGAAGTCATGATTTTTTAAAGTTGGTGAACTTCCATTGAGGTGATTTAAATATTCAGACGCCGAACATAATTAACACACTGTGTACTATACATGCAAAATTGACACTTTTTTCTGTTTTAGCAACAAGAGAAGTTGGACTTGGTTTAGACTAGAGTTTATTATTTCAAATCTTGAGTAATGGCAAATCTCTCAGAAGAAGAAAAAGATGCGTTAGGTAAGCTCTCTGTCTCTCTCTCTCTCTCTCTCTCTGCATTAAATCGTGCCAATGACTTGCTTTAAGAAACCATGATTCACTACTTTATACAGAAATCAAACGATCTTTCGAGTACTTAGACGTAAATAAGGATGGTAGGATATCGTCTGCTGAAGTCGTGAGAGGAACACAGATTCATGGTTTAAATCCTACAAAGAAAGAGGCTGGTGAAATGATAGCAGAACTGGATACCAGTGGTAATTCATTTAGAGTGATTTTAAACCCAACAATAAAGACAAAAAAGCTAAATATACTTCAATACTCTTTTAAACTAATAGTGTACAAATCATTGTAATTGTTTTAACATATTCTAATTCTTGTGAAAGCTGACCATTGGTTTAATTAAAGGCAATGGCTATGTTGAGTTTGAAGAATACGAAAAGTTTATGAAAAAGGAACTGAAGAAATTAGATTATGAGCAAAAACTGTTCATGGACGCTTTTAAGAAATTCGATAAAGACGGAAATGGATATGTATCATTTGAAGAACTGAAAAAAGCTCTATGTGGTACAGGCGACAGAATGTCGGATGAAGATGTGAAAATGTTTTTTGATGAAGCAGACCTTAATAAGGATGGTAAAATAGACTACAAAGGTAGGGTTTAGTACAGATGTGTCTTTAAAAATCACATGTTCTATGTTTAATTGGCCTGGGTACATGTATGTTTTTATTCGATGGAAAGACGGGGGATTGAGGGTGTACATGATTGGTTTATAGTTTTCCAAATGCCCACTTAACTACAATATATTATAGTATACTACATTACTAATAGTCTTGTCTCGTTGACGTTTATCAATTGTAGTGAAAATTATTCTAAGGTTCGCAACCAAATGCCCTGATTTCCAATGTCAAGATAAAAAGTTCAAAAAAGCTTATAACTTGAAATATCATTTAAAATTCTAAAAGTTGAGAATTCCTTGTTGTCTTATGTTGATGATGAACTATGGAATCCTCACAATGTCACATGTATGTACCCACAAAACTTTGACATTGAGAACATTTTAAGTAAAAAACGTAACAGTCGCCAGCATGGTCAGACGTTGTCGTATGAAGGTGAAATCTCTAAGAAACGTTTGCCATGTTTTGCCAAACAATTGAAGAGAAAATGAAAGAAATGAAACAAGATGGGTGTAGGAGGCCATGTAAAGAAAACAAATGGGATAAAAGGGGATGGAAGAGGGTATCCCTTTTGTTCCTTATATATATGTACATTGTATAAGTTTTATTAATAAAATATTTTTTTAAGCCTAGTTTGAATTTTCTATTCTACATGTTGGCATAGAATATGTTCAGTTCATCAGAAAAAATATCACAAAACAATATTTCATTCAGAAAGATCATATAACAATTCTTCGCTATATTCCTAGATACAAATGCTATTTTTTTATTTTCAGAATTCGTCACATGGTTTTCAAGCGCGTAGCTTGTGCATAGACAATGAAAAATGGCACCTCAACAATAGTCTGAACTTTCATGGCATAGATAAGACATAGGCGTTATTTCTTATAATAACGTCTCTTGTAGAAATTAACATTCTGAAATAACATTATGGCATGTATGAATGCATGCATACGTGTACAACTGTGTTCTCATCTGTACGCACGAGACCGGACAGAAAACAATGCTGATAGAATTTAAACCTCTAAAGTGTATTTTCTGATCAAGGATTAACTTGTCAATTCAAAAAGATTGATTTAATCATTCTTCTCAAAATAAAAAAAAAATGCTAGGATGATATTGGATTGTTTATTTAGAGCTACTCAAGGGAAAATAACAGCTTTAAAACATGTATTATATTTTACATAATATCAATTTGTTAAGTATCTACAGCATAAAATAATATCAATTTAAAACAGAAAACGACATTTAAAAAAAAAATATATGTATTCTTGATGTGTGGTTCGAAGAGAAAATTATTGATTTTTTGATTTTCTATTAATAAAAATTAACCAAGATAGATACAAATAAATTATTTCTATGAACTTACGTTTGTAATGTTTTATTTTTTCTACACAATAAATTAATTGTTACCATTTATGAAAACTTTCTTTTTTTCTCTCTTTTTTTTTCCTGTTCAGATAAGCATACGCAAATTGTGGGTCTTCAAATATACTATATGTCGTTATATTTGATATATTGAATGTTGAATTGCCATAAGCTTACAGTCAGGTTGTATATGAGGCATTTAATTATTTAAGGAAGCTCTAAACACTGAACACTAAAGAGCTCTACTTATATCGGGTAGTTTAATGCAGTTGAGTGATCTGTCCTTAGAAGTAAGATTATTAAGATTGTTATTGACAATTAATTACAGTTTTTGTGAAAGACTAAAATATTTTTAGCATTATATAAGGCCAAAATAAGAATTCAATTGACTTCATTGTTTTTTATGAATTTTCCCAATGTAAGTAAACGACAGTGACACAAATAACAAATAACAAATAGTCTATTGTCATTGAACATTTTTCCAGCGAAAATAAGGCAGGTACCCTATGTTATAAATGAATGAAAAGGTTTCGATATGCACACCTTCATATAATAGTTTCTGTCAGTGTTTAGATCTAAAGCAATCGAAAATTTAACACAATGATATCCTAACCTTTAAATCTAATTTCTTGGTTATCAAAGAGAAAAAAGAAAACCATGCATAATAAAATAAGTAAATAAATAAAATAAAACACACATGAACAAGGATATTTGTATCAATGTTACCGTGATCATGATTAATTTTTATATCTCGGTTGAAAAAAAAATAGACATTAATTCGTGATAAGGCGACAAAATAGTGGGTTTGTATGCGTATAATCGAGATATAAAACTGTTGTCACACTGCACTTCATTCAATGCAAACTGTTTATGCATGCACAAGAGCCATATATCATGCATATTGTATAACATGTTTCAAAACAAATATTTTTGTAGTTTTAAATCCAAAAAGTACCAAATAAAATACCTAAATTTTTGTACGTTTGAAAAAACAGTGCAATAAATTTCAGACACATCATCTTCTATCCCAATAGATGTTAAAAACTCAAAATTCTGCAAAAACAAAAACAATACAGTAAGTCATTATAGAAGACATTATTAAAACCATTAAAACATGATAACATATTTAAGAAGGATATATCAATGATTCAATTTCTTTGTAAAAAATGCATTGCATGAGTACATGTAATAGATAAAAACTTACCATCGTATATGTTTAAGTACATTGTAAACCACATTTCTTTACTTACGATTTGTCCCGCGGAATAGTTGAGGCACAACATCTTCATAAGTCGGCGGTGGACTGGTGTTTGTTGGAGCGGGGACTGCAAGGGACAATGATCGAGGAATAATGATAAAATTTCCAAAACTAAAAGCATGTTAATTCAAGATTAACCTTATGCTGCAATAGTATTTTTCTCCCTTTTCACTATCTATAATAATTAATAATTTTTCAATTTGTTAAATACATCTACGGAATATTAGGCATACTGAAATTTATACCAAATTTCATTTACAGTAGATGTTTTAGCAAAAGAAATTTTTCCCTGAAAAAATTCTACGTTTTGGAGAAATAACTCAAAGTGAATAAGATCCATATCTCATACTGCTGATTTTTCCATGATAAAATCACTAATAAGGATCTCCTGTTAGAAAGCCTGTATTTAAAAGACTTTGCCTGGTAGGTAATAGTTTTTCTCCCTTTTTTTTGGTTCCTGGGGCCTGAATTAGCATATCAGCTCTCCTGGAAAAAATATAACACTTACGAGACTGTTCAGGCGGTCTTGTTGCCTGAGGTTTGGGAGCCGGTTTGTGTCTCTTGAATTCGGGTTCGTCTGGTGCAGAAGTTGGCGCCTTCTTGCATTTTGAAGCAACACTGCTGAGTCCATTGCTAAAACAAAATACATGACAATGTGTGTGGCATCCATTGAACATAGAGTACATAGAGTTGAATGTATTACCGGTATTCGTCATCCCGAAAAGAATATGAGAAGCAAGCAACAGTAGATGCTAAAAACTCAAAAAATTGACATAAAAAATCCAGATTATAATTTAACTATCCATAAAAGGGTTACTTACCCAATTTTTCCCACAACTGAGGAGACTGCAGACTTGATACCGCCAGGTAAATAGTAAAATATCATGCCGAACATGAGTAAGACAAAAGCGACTGAAGCTGTAGCCAAAGGAAGGGCGACATACATGTTTTCCGGGTTAGTGAAGGTAGATATCATTTTCTCTGTTGTCGTTGTTGTGCTGGTAGTCGTTGTCAGGACAACATTCACAGTAACCTGAATGGTTGAGTTTTTACCAGATCTGTCAGAAGCAATGACTTTAAAAGACAGAGTACTCCAGGAGCACATGGACGTTAAAAGATCCTTCGTGTAGATGACGCCGTTTTCTTTAATGCCGAAGAATTCCTTGGCCAGGTTGCTCTGGTCCAGTAAGTAGTAAATGGTACCGTGATCAGTATCGGAACCATCACTTTCAAACGCGGTTACTTTTGCAACAGTTGTCAACATCTGGATAACGAGCAAAGAAGAGAGATTAATTTTGTACTTATTTTGTAGTATTTGATTAACTTTGAGACAGTAGATATATACCTGTCAAAGAAAATTATCAGAAATATTTTGTAAAGTCACTTATGAAATTAAGTCTATTCATGCTCACCTCTGCAATGCATTCAACATACACGGAAATGGACGACTGAGAAAATCTTGGAGCAGCCTCGTTCTCGTGCTCTACAGTTATGGACAGTTCTGCCGAATCTCTCAGGCTTCCGTCAGAAACATACACTGTACACATAACATTTGTAGGGACCCCACTTGTATCAAGGTCATAAGCATTCTTAAATTGAATCGAACCTGTAGAGGATCCAAAAGTAAACCGACCAGTGTCAGCTCCGCAGTCAAATTCGAACGCCACCGTGTCTCCATCCGGGTCGTTGTATTTCCACTGAGGGGTACTTAAACTCTGTCCTGCCTTAATGTCCGAATGAAATTAAAGAAAAATTGATTTTAGCTAGACTCATGAATTCTCATGACCATGCAGGAATAAGTCTTACTATGCCCAAAATAATAAATTCATCATTTTTAACCACCACCAGCTCTTCAAATATCATTTTTTAAATATTTTTTTCTTATTTTTCCACAGACCAAGCATGCATCCTATAAAAACTTAATAAATGTATATGTATGATTTAGAGGAGTTTATTTTAATAAAAAAATGTCAACTTCACATCCAGATGTGGTGAGAAACTGTTATTTCTGCATATTCCTAAAAACTTTATCAAATATATTTTCTGAAACATACCGGTCCCTCTGTCGTGGAGACGGAATAGTACTTTTGTAGAAATACCGGACTCTCGTTCTCATTGGTAACAGTAATATAGAAGTACTCTGTATCAAAGTACTTCCCGTCAGAGACAGACAGCTTCACTCGGTATACCTTGTTGCTATCTTCCAAGCTTTCTCGGTCTATTGTATTCCAAGAAGTGGTTCTGAGCTCTCCAGCTTTGGAAAAGAGAAATATTTTAATGTATTACTTGTGTGACCTGCTGACGTTCAAATGGTCGGATCATTTTTTTTAATTCCTATTTCTTAATAAGAGTTTTTTCTAAAGAGAAAATATTGTTGTACTTGTTTTATCCAGTTCGAACAAGCTACTGCCTTCTCCATGATTAAAGCTGGCAGCGAACGTCAAGGTATCCAATGGGTCGGGATCGGTCGCCGAAAAAGTATAGATGGAAGTAGATGGCGCTGAATTCTCCATTACAGTCAAACTCTTGACATTGGTCAACACGGGCTTATTGTTGATATCTGTGGAATTCAAAGAAATATAATTTGTTTGATTAAATAGTGGTCCATGATTTGACAATTTAGATTAATAATAAATTAGTCAATCGCAATTTTAGGAGGGTTCCGAAATGGTCTATAAATAAGCATAAATTGGCTTACTGACAATGGTGACAGCTATAGATTGTCCCGTAACTGTGTTGTGACCAGAAGAGTCCTGTAAAGTCAACGCAAGAGAGTATGCACTATGGGAATTGTGCAGTAAATTTGCATTTACCACTAACTGGCCATCTGAAAACAAAAATGAAAGTGTGGGAAATGGGTAAAAATTCACAATTAAAATCCAATAACATTTTAAATTGGTTGCGTCTAAATGAACGACCGTGGTACATGTACATTTAGACCAAAACGCCAAATGCAAACGAGCGGAAAATGGTGCTATTTTTAGCAATAATTTAGTACTTCTTAATATTATTGGTTACCTTTTAACCAAATAAAGTTAACCAATTTTAAGAAACTTACTATTTAGCAGAAGGAACGGACAGTTTGAAGGTGAACACGACATAGTCAGCCAAAGTTCGTCATTTTCTGGATCAGATGTGGACACTGTGAAGATGACGTCACCAATACTTGCTTGTTCGGCATCTACTGTGACTTGCCCTGGATACATTAAACCATTTTATCGACTGGTCTATTTATTTTTTAAGGTATGTATGCATAAGCCTTAAAATGTATGCAAAATTTAGAGACCGGGATACATGTAATGAAAGATCTGCTGTCAGAATTCTCAGGATCTTTATTTTTTATTTAGTATTTTAGTAAACCTGTTTCACTTTTTAAGAATGGTTTATAGTTATTCTTGGACTTTCAGTAGGACGTTGCCGTGGTAATCTCGACAATACATAATTAGCTTCTGAAATTTATACAGCCTTTCATTCACTGTTGAAATATACATTCGGGCAAATGTCAACGAACGTAGCAATGATCTAATGATAGCGTTTCGTAAGGCAAAGAGGTGGGGCTTAAGTTGTCTCATCGTTGTCAAAAAATTTGAAGTTGCTGATATTATTAATTTCTTGACCAATGAGAATCTATGCACTATTCGATAGACGCTAATTACGTAGTGTCGAGAAAGTCACGGCCTACTGAAAGTCGTAGGTTGACTGAGACTTGTACTTTTAAAAATCGTACAGAAATTATTGTGGAACTGCGGGGGTTCGTTCCGTTTGATGCTGACAGTGTAAGTTCCTGTTGCCGTGTTTGTGTTATCCGAACACTCTACTTTTAAGTTGTATGTATTCTTTGTGTCATACGAGAGCTGTGGCCAATCATACACAAATATGTCGTAGGCTGAAAAAGAAGTATTTTTAAAAGTACTTATACTTGAAGTCATTACAAATAAGGCAGTTTATGAAAACTAATTGCTTTAAGCTGTTTGAGAGAATGAGAAAACATCAACAATGATTGCGTCAAATAGATATATTTTTAATTTGATGGATATATAATACGTGAAAATTTTATTTATCAGAGATTGAATATCAACTAGAAGTTATCATAATTACTTTTAACAGCACTGGACGTCTGTCTGCAGTGAAATGGGCCCTCGCTGGGGTTCGCTATGTCGCAGTACACGGGGTCGTTCGTGGAGGAATCGCTTGTCTGTATGGTGTACAGGGACTGCTGGGTCTCCGTGTCTTCCGAGAGGTCCTTGTACTGGGCCCCAAGATTTGTAATGGATAGAGGCTGTAAGAATAAAAACGATATGGTCAAGCATGGTCTTAAATTGGCTTGAGAGAAGCAAACATAACGGGGTATTTCCGACTGCTTCATCTATACGAACACATTGTAACAACAGCAAAACACCCAGAATATTTTAGTATACTGTAATTGTTAATAAATCTTACTGCATTAGCTACAGTTATCGTCAGTGTTCTTGAGGACTGTCGCATGCACGCATCCATGATGTAGAACTCCATAGTGTATGAACCCTCTGGTATATACGCTGAATCTGTTTTAACCTCGACTAAAAAATAAAACAGTGTAGATTGAACAAGATGAAAATATTTTTTTAATGATTATGTCCCTTAATCTCCAGACAATTTAATGTCATTTTTAAACCAACACAGAATTCTGGTTGATTATAACTGAAAGAACTTCAAGGAAAAACGGTTCCAATTAATAGTTTCAAAAATGCAGTAAAATGTGTACTAACGTGTAGAGGAATCCAAAACGAAGTACTTGCTGGAGTACAGCTTTTGTTCGATAAAGAGATCTGTGTTCAGTGTTGCTTGGTCTAAGTAAGAGTAGGTCACTTCCGTGACCTTGGTTCCGGTAGGATTGGTGTCTGTTATAGTGACCGATGTCGGAAAGGTCAAGGTTGGTGTGCTTCCTAATGAAATGAATAAAATAAAAATCATAGACATTCTGTTTGTTTACAAGTTAAAGTGTATATTCATGCACCCCTGTCGTTAACAGTTTTATCAGGTGTTTATATATCTTTTTAATTCTTTTCTGATAAAAATTGTCTTCTCTACTAGAAAGGTATGGTTCGTGAAAAATCTTTTTAATGATCCTGGCCACAGTTTGAATACAAATGTATATTAATGAAGCTTAATCTGTTAATTTTGTCATTAACATTCAAAATATCATCATGAGGTTCAAATCCATTTCAAACTTTCATTTTCAAAGTTCAAGAATTTGTCACTTTAGATTCTAACCTATAAGAACTCTTCCAAAAAAAGACATTTCGGGTAAAGCATCGTACAAAAATCAAGATAACACTGCAATGCAAAGTTATGTACTGTGACAAAGATAGGGCCATATTTAATTAGATTCCATAGTGTATCCCATAAATTTTGTCTTCTAGACGTACTCATATTAATAACCACACACACGATATTTGACGAAAGATGTAAGAAATAGGAAATTTACCTGTAACAATATTAGCCCTTACACCGAACAAGATGTTATATTGGGCACCAGAAGCACTTGACCAGTTTATGATCTTTTCTTTCTTGATGAGTTCTGGTGCAATGCCAGTCATATACTTTGCCATGATGTAGCTCGAGTCCGCACCATACCCCAAAACTGCATCGCCGCTAAAATACCTTGATAAAACATTTTTTTGATTAATTCATTCTCAAGGCTTTTAAGTTCTCAATATTTGTTCAATAAATTTTTAAGTATAATATTGCTAACGCTGAAAACGTAAAACAATATATTTGTACCATCCGATGAAATCGCCGTTTTGAATCTGCAATGTAGGGTTCGATGATTGGGTTAAGGTAGTTCCTAAAAAAGAATAATAAAAAGCATGTAAAATTTAATTGAACATCACAGTACCTGATAGCAACGATACTTCAACAAACCAATGAGCCTTTGCATTTCAATGCAAATATTGACTCGTGTAGATCTTACCGACATCAGCAACTTTAATATGGTGTTCACTAACGCCCGAAATCATGAAAGTGTTGTCAGGCAGTCCGTGAAAGACAACAAATTTGATGTCACCCGTCGTCTTTGGGCGAAAGGTCCAGCTGCTGATGTGACCACAGCATGAAGACATGAAATGACTGGACTCAACCATCCACAAAGATCCTGGGGAAAATATTATTCCAAAAATTTATATAATTATTCAATTAAACTGTTGGTATATACTGTTAAATTAAGTGAACTTTCTCTGCAACGCTGTAAAATCGAGCCTGTGTAAATAAATAGTGCGTTACCAAAATGCAAGAAATCTGTGTTTGAACCAAATTGTAATGATGCCATTACGAGATGTTTGTGCTGCTAGTGAATCTTGTGGGAGATTGTGAGTTGTGATGCTTTTTGTGTTGCAGATTTGTTCATTTGTGCGATTGTGTTGTTGTAGTTGTTGACAATGATGCACGTATTATACGGTTATATACAGTACATGCACATGTATTCGCAAGTGCGTGCAATGTTGGATAATCATACCTCTGTGCGTTGAGCTGGACGTGAAGTCGGAGGAACTGTAACTGTTTGGGTTGACGCCAACGGTTGTTGATGAACATCGTGGAAGCGCTGCAATATGGATTCAATTAATTAATAAGATACCTTAAAATTGCGTCTTTGTCCTACTATTCCAATGATATATTTTTATAAAACAACTTAGTTTTAAGCGCGATCACGCCAATTTTAGAGGAAGCGATTCCCCTGCGATCTACCATCTTCCCAAGTCAAGAGTTTCTGATCCACTCCGCTCCATAAACTCCAGAAACTCTTGATTTGGGAAGATGGTGATCTACCAGTTAAGTAAAAAATTAAGATTAGCTCATGTGTACTGCAGTTTGGTTACTTTTACTCTTGTCTGCGGATATTTTTTTTTGCAATTCAAAGAATTTCGAATTCTTACATGTTTAAAATTCATTACTTCCCCATCCCCATCTCCCGATCCCTTTCATAGCATAATTTCTTTCAGACTGGGAATTGAATGTTTTATCAAATTATCCCAAGTGTTTTACGATTTATAAACTATATCTCTTTAATTTTACATACATTTTCAATGAAGCAGGAGAAGTATGCACAACAGAGGCAAATTTGTAACAATTTTTAAGCCAAAGCTTTGTACTCGTATTTTGATAGAATGGCTCTTTTGCTTACTATAGTATATGTAATTGGTTTTTAATTCTCCCAGAAGCAAGGGTAAGACCTGTAATGAGGTGAACATTTACTCAAATTATTCTGACGGCCTAACGGTTAATCATTTAACACTGTCCATTTAAACATTAAGTGGAAATCTGTTATAGTTATGGTTAGTACAGTAGAACTATGCAACAAGTAAAGATTACACGCACATGTAGTTCTATCAACAGTACGTATTTGAATAAAACTGCAAAGTTAACGAACATTTAAAATATACAATAAAAATACGAACATTTAAAATATACAATAAAAATTGAATAACTAGTACTAGGCAATGCGTAAACAACGAGAGAGTCATGATGCAATTACGTTTTAGCTGACATTTTTTAAAACGATGTTGAACAGGACAAAAATTGTGAAAAATATAATTAATTATTTACATGTAATTTAAGCAAACTGAGAGCATGCAAGGGAGAGGGATAGGAATGTCAACCCTGATAACACATACATGCACATGTATACATACTAGATAGATCAAATAAAAAATATTTTTAGACCTCCTCTCTGTATAAAGATAATTTCGGTCATTAGCCGCACATTTTCTTTTCAATAATGGTACAACAAAATATATTCAAATGGGATTTCAAGCTGGCATATAATGTCATGGCATGTTAAATAGCATACAAAATAAGCATATGAAATTAAATGCGCATACATAGAGCAAAATGATCAAATTGTGAACAGAGAAATATTTTCTGTAGTTTGAAGTTATCGCCCTTAACTTTGTTAATAACATTATTTATTTTCAAAATTAACAATTCTATCAATTATAATTCAAAATTAAACTATCAAGAATAAACATTTTATGATTAAGTTTATGATAACGCTAAGAATTTTCTCTTTTTTTTTTTTTACAAATAAGTATTTTTCAATTATTTTTATTGTAAATAACTTTCAAACGAATACATGAAATGCATACATATAGTTTATTTCATGGGTCTAGAATACGACTGAGTTGGATAGGCAAAAAAAAGAAAGAAAGAGAGTTATGTGAGTGGGGAGAGAGCGGGGAGGTAAGGGGTAATAGGGAGAGAGAGGTATTCTCGGACAATGGTAGCGAGAGAGAGAGAGAGAATGTGGAGGGAGAGTCACTCGCTTTATCTCCTTATTCTTTCACTCTCTCCCAACTCTATCCCCGCTCTCTCAACCCTCTTCTATCTCCCAACCTCTGGGAGTAGGGAGAGAGAGGGTTGGGAGGGAGAAAAAGAGTGAAGAGGGGGAGATAGAGTGGTGAGTGGAGAGAGTGCGAAGAGGGAGAGAAAGAGTGGAGAGAGGGAGATTGGGTAGGGAGAGTGTGAAGAGGAAGAGAAAGAGTGGGGAGAGGGAGAGTCAGTAGAGAGAGGGGGTTGAGAGTGAGTGAGTGGAAAGGGAGAGGGAGGAGAGAGCATGGAGAGGGAAAGTGAGAAAAGAGAGTGGGAGCCGGGGGAGAGAGAGTGGGAAGAGAGTGGAGAGTGAGATTGTGGAGAGAGAGCTTATTAGAAAGTTCTAAAACAGGAGTTGCATATGATTAAAGATTTTTAGATTTTTAGATCAAAGGTTTAGGGCTGTGCAAAATATTCAAAAACAACTTGAAATATTGACTTTCTTTAGAGCAGAGGAAAATGACACAATTCATTACGTCTTTACGGCATTTTATATTTTTCAACTAAAATCAAGTAGTTCTGATTTTTAGGATATTCACAGGGTCAAAAGTAAAAAGAACATCATTTTAACCTTGTTATTTTATTTCATTTTTTTTTGTTAGCTTTCACAAGTGTACAAAGCACAATAACGACATTAAAGAGAGATATTTTTGTTTTAAAGTGCCAAAATGGTCCCAAATTTGACGAACTTTGAGAATTTTTCTACCAATCACATGCATTTTTACAGGTACATGGTCATTATTTTACGGGGTCATTTTTCTACAATCCACATGGATCCACATGGAGAAAAAAAAGACACAATGCCATATTTTCTATATGGGTCATTAGAATATTGGCCATAGGGTCAAATGTGTACATATAAAACTTCTTCCAGATCAATATATATTACAGGGGTCATTTTCCGTCGTTACATCTGTACATAACGTCAATGTAAAGACCATCCGTCTTTTCTTTTTAGTTTGAAACTTGTAAATAACAAGCAAAAGGAATAAGTTCTGATAATCTTTTTGAAGATTGTATGAAAATTCTCGGTCACCCAATATTTATATTTATGGTACTTCTTCAACTTTTGTGCGCATGCGTAAAATAAAGAGAGAAGTGAAGCAATATTTTGTTGGGCCAAACTAAAATTGTTCCTATAATTTTTCTCCATAAAAGTAGATTACTAAGTGGTGAAACTAGTGAAATTTTCGGAAACCTAATGTTTTCAAGAACTGTGCAAAATTTGTAAATGTCATGCAGAAATTCTACTTTTGTTATTTTTCCCGTTTGTCAAGGAAACACTGTTTAAAATTGACTAGATTTGATTATAGAATACGATGACTAGTCATATAAAAGAAATCCCAGCAAATACAACTTCAAGAAAGCTACCAACATAAGTTAACAGTAAACCATACAAATCATTAAAATTATTGTAAAATATTAGAGCAAAAAAGGTGGTCACATAGAGAGAATAAAAAACTTACCTCCTAAATTGTCGAAAGCTTGAGTAACAGAAATAAAAAGAACGATGAGAAAAATAGTGAGTTTCAAAGAATCCATATTCAATTTTCTATCCAATTTATAAACTAGCTCAACAAAGTTCCTAACAGCAGAAAATTAAATTCTAAATGTCAAATATATACTTATTGCTAGATGAGAAAACAAAAGATTGTCTTCGCGCTAAGTTGATTTTTACAACTGATCAGTTGGAATGAAAGGCAATTTAAACACCTGTCATTTCAAGATATCAATTCCGTATAGATCTTTAAAGATTAGTAAATCCAGAAGATAGATTTGCAGGACTTTTTTCTTTTATTAGGCGTTAAAATAAAAATTTCAAACTTATGAAATTGGATATTTTCATGCTTATGAAATTGGTTAAACCTAGCTGAGACCTGTATAGGTTGTGTATTCGCGGAGGAAGGAGGGGGTGTTCTTTCCACAAGCACCTGTTGGAGAAAAGGGGGCCATAACCAGAAGTCTATATATATAATAACCGGTTTTTCTCAATTATTCGTTCCTTGTTATTTTTTTTTTATCAAAAACACTTGGCAAACTTTATGTGTTTAAAATGATTTCAAAATAATTTCGGAGAAAAACCGGTTAATAACCTGCACGGGTTATGTGTAACCAGTGAGTATACTAGTATATCCAGTATAGGGTTCTTGACTAGTCTGATAGAATTAATATAATAAACTCTCTATACATAATTAAATACTGGTCAAACATGGATTTCATTAAATTGTACCCTTCATCCTTGATCTTTTTTTTTGGAATTCATATCTATTTATTTACCGTTATTTTTGAATGATATATTTATGTATATATGTACTTTACTGATACATGTATGTCCCTACATTTTATCATTAATATTTCGCTCCTGTACCACTCAATCGCCAAGTAACGATTTTAAATATATGTCTGCATCATGAACCTTTACAAGTTAAATATCTTAGCTAAGACGGTCTGGTATGCAATATTCTCTTTCAATTCCCTTTGATAAAGTGTGAAATTTAAAACATCTTTTAAGTTGTCCCAAATCCAAAATTAATTGAGTCCGTGATGACCACAAATCCTAGAGCCTTTATTACAGGTTTCGGAAAACAAATCCCACTCCCGGTCTTTTACCAGCTGTCGATATTTATACCTGATGATAATTTTTAACATCCCCAAAACCATGATTTATAACATTATTATATTTTGTTCTAATTTAGTTTTATAAAGAACAACAATTTTAAACTGAAAAAAATACAGATTTCTGGATTAATTTCAGTTGAAAAAAAGTCACCAGACTTTTTTTATTGGGGCACCAGCATATATATATTATAGTAAACTATGTTTTCTATTGTACACTTATGTCTACATATCGGCAAAATTATGGGGGGGGGGGGGGG
>PRKT01000180.1:223852-246286 GCA_003671525.1 Saccostrea glomerata | reverse complement strand
GGGGGGGGGGGGGGGGGCATAAAGCCACTTTTCAATCATTCAATTCAGAGAAATACAAAGCAAATATTTAATTGTATATTCCTGTTAATAGATCTTTATATTTGAACCCTTTTTCATCGGCAAATCTTATCTTTTTTATTAATTGATTTATTTATTCATTTCTGCATAAAAATTTAACATTAAACATTAAATTAGGATACAGTAAAGGCCAAACTTTGATTTCTGTACTGTTTTGCATTTCTATAAACAAGGTGGCATGGAAGAGAGAAATTCGTCTGTTTCGTACAAAAAAGTATAGGGACATCGATGGTGCTTTTATTTCTATGAGGAATTTTATTTTTACCCAGCAAGAAAACTTCCAGGCCAATAATAGATTCATACTGAAACTTTCAATGAAAGTATTTTTATTGTCAATATTCATTAATTCCTGAAATCAAGACCTCAAATATTTTAATTTATGAAATTGTTATCTACTATCGTATCTATACTTATATGTTATATTTAACTGTCCATTAGTAATTAAAAGAAAACGAAAAAGATTATCTACGAATAACTCAATGATAGATTTACTGTTGACAACCATTTCCGGTTTGTAAAGAAGGGACATAACTTACGACTATGGTTTGAAACGAAAACGTAAATAAGAAATTTTTACCTTTCTAATTAATTTGATATCCTTCTGGCTATATAAAGATGCCAGCTAAACAGAGAAGAGTAGCTCTGATGGGCTTCAGATCGGTTGGTAAGTGTTTAAATAACTGTTTATTATATTTTTCTGATGGAAGCGTGATCAAGCATGGCTGCATGTCAAATTGTTTGTAAACAAACAGATTTCATCACTACCGTGAGCAGGTAAAATCAGGAGGTTTAAATGAACAGAAAAAAATGAATATTTTCAAAAAGAAGAAGAGGGGGAAGAAAACTTTTGCTTTTATATTCAAACAATATTTTTTTTTTCTGAAATATGTAGAATGGCACACAAGCATGGGCACTGGAAGTTAATGTAAATATACAGTATGTGCATGTATAAAAAAAAAATATATAAATGTACATACTACATATTTACATTAACTTCCAGTGCCCGTGCATACAAGTAAAATGATTTACATGTACTTAGATACAACAGCATTGCATTACATTTACTTTTTTCTGGTATATTTTGAAAATATGAATGAAATGGTATTATCTGATTATTGGTATGTAAATTTTGGAATTAGCAAATGATTTAAAAAAAAATACTAATGGGATGAGGAAGAATAGAGGATATCACAACATGTCTTTGCTGGCTTGATTATTATTAAAGATGTCTTTTGACAGGAAACTTTAATAGCATTGCTGCTAATTTATCCATTGCTTTAATCTGCTTCATATAGATCATCAAAATCCTAACCATGTTTCCATGTGTGCAGTATGTAATGAATTTACAAGGATCATAATTAGCTCTTGTCTTTAAGTCCAAGACTAGTAAAAATTGTGCAATATTGTGTCAGACTATTCAAGTTCATGAAGTGCTAGTCCGTATGGACTAGTGAAAATCTGACTAAAAATTTAATCTTAGAATTTTTTTGTCAAATGTTTCAAACGAATGCCTGTTTAAGCAAAAGAGTCTGCAGTTTTATCTTTAAAACAAAGTAAACAATAACCGGTGAGCTGAAGTTGCGAGCACAAGAAGGGGGTTATTGAAGTCTCAAGTAACTTTTAAGGTTTATCATGGGTACATTATCACTATCCTAAGACAAAAGGTGGGCTAGTCAAATGTTTTAGTTTACGGACTAGTGAAAACTGAAAGTCACTAGTCTATACAGACTAGTCCTTACAAAGTTAATTTCGAACCCTGATTTAACACTCCCTTTTCCTGATATACATGTATCAATATGTTTAGGAAATACATGTAGCAGCATCAGGATATTACATAAACTGCTTTGGACAATTATATATAATGTCAATTCCAATGAATGAAAAGGCGTCTAAGATTTTCATGCTGTTTTATTTAGTGGGAAGAATACCACCCTGTGTCATATGAAATAAAAATAAACTAGTTTACCTCATTATTGGTGATAAGAATAGTTCTGTCAATCTATAAAATGTTCTGAATTCAGCAAGAATTGTATTTGTCAGTCCTCACTTGTATGTCTTAAATAGGAATGAAATGATTTGAATTTAGAAAATGAATCAAAATCACTCAAAGAGCATGATACATTTTGTAGTACCTATGTAGTACATGTATGTAGATATGATCAAGTCAAGTGAAACAATTTGCAGCATATTAGTTGATTTCTGTATAATCAAATGCATATTATGGTCATTACAATTTATCCAGAGTTATGATGATGGCACAAAATTCGGTTTGTTCCCATCTCGCCTTAACTGTAAAATTTAGCATTCCCATTTCGCCTTAGTAAGCTCTCAGGTGAATAAAGGTGATGAAGATTGACTATATGTAGATACAGTATTTTTCAAAAAATACTTGGTTAAATACATGTATTATTTCATTCATTATACTGAACTGTTAAATTCAAAATAAAAATTTTTATCATTTATATTTTTATATCAACCCAGTGATAATACTAACAAATACTAAAATTCCCATTTCGCCTTAGTACTTTTTAACTTTTTCTTACCTGAATTTCACAATTAAGGCGAAATGGGAACACACCCAAAATTCTCTTACTGACTGAGGTGTCATGTACATCAAGACTTGCTTTTATTTTGATTATTTTATTTTAGAAGAGAAGACAAACATTTGCTAAATAATTTACTTTTGTTTCTACAGGAAAGTCATCAGTTACAATCCAGTTTGTTGAAAATCATTTTGTTGATTCCTATGACCCAACAATTGAAAACAGTAAGTAGAAGACACATATATACATGTAACTACTAGATAATGTGTATACAAAAAGTAAACTAAGGTTTATTTTGCATGGAAAGATTTAAGAATATGACTGAAACATCAGTAGAATTTTCAAATAAAATAATTTTTCATTGTGATTATAGCACCTGTAAAAATTATGTGTGAGTTATTTTTGTCAGGAGAGAGAAGGTTAAAGATGGAAGAGCAATGATACTTAGAGAATTGTCAAGTTGTTTTATAAATGTCAAAAACAGTCAAAAGATGTAAATAAAGTAAAGCAAATGACGCAGGACAGGACACAGCTGATAATGTTTAATATCAATTTTTATGACAAGTGCCTGCAGAAGTTATCAATGAAGGTCATTGTGATGTCTAGTTTGCAGAGTATAGTATGGAATATTCAAACACTAGCCTAATTTAACCTTCAGAAAAATAAACCCAGTATCTACTGTTTATCTGAATTTGAGGTCAATTATACCTTTAGGACAAGGTCAACTAGCAGATATCTTTGTGTACATAACCTTATTTGACCAAAAGGAAAAATGATATTTCTCACCCCTCAGGTACATTATTAGGTACACCATGAATGTTTATCTTGTTAATCAATGACCAAAAGAACATTCTGACCTAAAATGAAGTTCACAAAGTGGTTCTGTATTCAGGGTACTCCTTGTAGAATTTCAGAAAAAAAATAGTGTTAAATTAACATTTCTAAATTGAATAAACATTTTTTACAAGCCCTATGAGGCCATCATGGAAAATATTTTTGTTTGATGTACTCTGACCCACATTTTTCAAGGTGGGTAGGTAGGTTTTTTTTATGCCCCCCTTGGAAGAAGGGGGGGCATGTTGCTTTGCTGCTGTCTGTCGGTCGGTCAGTCGGTATGACGGTCTGTCGGTCCATTTCGTTTCCGTTCATTTTCTTCACAACTGTTGCACATACTGAAATGAAATTTGTTATACAGGTATATCAGATGAATATCTAGGTCAAGTTCTGTTTTGGGCATGATCGCACCATTTATGACAGAGTTATGCCCCTTGGACTTAGAAAAATCCAACTATTTGCAGTTTCCGTTCATTTTCTTTGGAGAGGTTGGACATATTGAAATGGATTTTAGTCTACAGAATAGTCAGATGAATATCTAGGTCAAGAACTGTCTTGGGTACGATGGCACTTTAATTGACAGAGTTATGCCCCTTGGACTCAGAAAAATTCCAATTATTTGCAGTTTCCATTCATTTTCTTCACAACCATTGCACATACTGAAATGAAATTTGGTATACAGGTATATCAGATGAATATCTAGGTCAAGTTCTGTTTTGGGTATGATCACGCCATTTATGACAGAGTTATGCCCCGTGGACTTAGAAAAATTTCAATTATTTGCAGTTTCTGTTTATTTCCTTTGGAGAGGTTGGACATATTGAAATGGAATTTAGTCTACAGAATAGTCAGATGAATATCTAGGTCAAGAACTGTTTTGGGTATGATCGCACAAATTTTGATAGAGTTATGCCCTTTTGGACTTAGAAAAATTCCAATTTGTGGGGGAGGGGGGCATAAGTGTTTTACAAACATCTCTTGTTTGTTTTTGTTTTTTGCTTAACAGTATTGATCAAATTGATAACTGTCGTTCAAAAATCACAAAAACTCTGAAATTTATTGATATTTTAGATACACACTGGGTAACTATACAGATTTTATATTTATCGTTATGAAACTTTCAATCTAAAAGCATCCAAGAGAAATAACATACTGTACAGTGTACGTAGCTTTAAAGTGAAACAATCTCTATTTCTTATCAAACTAAATAGAAAAAATAAATAAAAATTTAAATTGCTGAAAAAAAAATGATTGGGTACATGTACATGGTGTAGGGGCAATTTTGATAGGTCGGTTGGAGTACATCAAACAAATCATTTATTTTATTGTTGGCCTAACTGTAATTATCATAAATACACTTTTTTTCAGTTTCTATCATTCACTGTCATCAATTTTATCTGAAATTTGTAGAACTTTGAATCCTGGTTAAGTAAACATGGAAATTATAGAACAATCTTCAATGATCTTAGATGAAAAAATAAACTGTACAGTGTACAGTTAAGTAACATTGATAGAATTTTTTTATGATCTTGAACATCATAAATTCAATTTTTCAAGTTTGAGGACTTTTCGTATGTTGATTTTATTTTTAGAATAAACACAATAAAGTGTTAAAATGAGAACGAACTGTTCTTGAAAAATCAAGAAGTAGGTGTATATTAAAAATTAAATATTTAATACAGGTTCATTATACATTTTATATATACGAGTATATATATCACTGATATAGCTGTCAATCAATGTATAAATTGACAGGGCTGTTTTGTGTATATATAAAAACACATGTATTGAAAGTACTTTAGCAACTGTATCGTGCTGTAATTCTTTGTTTTCTTTTTTTCCTCTCAAAAGCTTTCCAAAAGACCCTCAAAATCCGAGGACAAGAGTACTCACTGCAAGTGATTGACACAGCTGGCCAGGTTAGAATTTTAAAAAGAAACATAATTTCATTATACATATTATTTTAGTTTTTGATGAAAAGTTTTACTGACTGTGTGTGAATAGGAAAGTTGCAATATTTTTAATTACCAGGTAGGTGCTGAAATATTTCAGCTCATCTCAACTTTAAATGAGCTGATATTGATATGCTACATGTGTGAAACTGGCTAGCATTGCATGGTGTGAAAATGCATTGAATATTTGGCATAAAGAAACAAAATTTATGATCTTATAATACAATGGATATGATTACTGATAGAAAATGTGTTGAGAAGTATACAATGTTCATGTAATTGGTGGCTCATTTCAATGTGTGCTTTAAATTTTTATCATGTAATTATAATTTAATAGAAATGGCATTTTTTAAATAAGTCAATTGTTTCCACGAAAATGTTTCATTTTACATGTAACCCTGTCTTTTGTAGGATGAGTACTCCATTCTGCCCCAGTCTTATTTTGTGAATATAGATGGATATGTATTGGTATATTCTGTCAATTCTAGAAAAAGGTAAATTTCCCTACTTTGTGAGTACATATTTTAAATTGCATGGTCATTGACCCAATTTTTGTAAGCACCTCCCCCCACCACCACCAACACTACACATGCAAACCCTCCCTATCACACACACAAAGTATTTTGAAAAATTATACCAGTTTTCTTTCTTTCAAACTATCTTAGATCTTGGGTAAAATGTAGGGGCAGATTTAGATTATCATGGTAGTCATTTTTCTTGAAAGAAAAAATATCTCTTTTAAAAATGTACTTGGTTGACTGAAAAAACTTAATTGCATTTCAGTATGGTTTTGTCCTTCACAAGTGGCTAAACTGTCAAATTGACTGTAAACAATTCCATAAACTATGTTGTCTGTTGGTTTATAGAATGAACCTTCTGATAATAACATCAATTTTTTTTTTCCACACAAAAGATCCATGTTTCATACAAAGTTTCAGTCCATGAATATTGAAAAGAAGCATTTTTATTATTTTTTTTAACTATAATTCATATTCTTGTTATTTAAATCCACATACTTAAGACTGTATCTAAATTGTTCACTTTTTTTTAGCTTTGAAGTGGTGAAGTTTGTTTATGACAAGCTTTTGGATATGAAAGGAACCATCAAGTATGTAACAAATGAAGTCTTGTACTGTTTCTATCCAACCCATTTCATGACAAATATATGTACACTGTAGTTGCACTGCTCTATGTAGGAATTCTTTTCAAATAACAATTTTAAATATTTTAAAAAGTATTGGCAATATCAGGTAATAACAATAATCAGTAAATACTTAAATAAGCGGAAGATAATTTAGTCATTTAGAATTACTAAATGCTATGAAAAATTTAAAATCTCTAGCTAACGGTATGCATAACTCTCAAATCATTTACTATGTTCCCCTCCATCAAAACACTTATTTTCTGTTCCAGTGGTGTTCCTGTTGTATTGGTAGGAAACAAATGTGACTTGGCCACAGAAAGGTACATAACTGAGCAATTTGAAGAAAGAACAAAAATCCATACAAAATTTCATGTTCAGGTATAATTTCATTTTTCTTTGCTTTTACAGAGAAGTGTCTTTTGAAGAGGGAAAAAGATTGGCAGATAGCTGGAAGGTATCATTTCTGGAAACTTGTGCAAAAGAGCACCATGTAAGTGGACTATTTCTTGTATTAACTCTGAGTTACGAAATGTCATTTATTAACTTGGATTCTGTTTTTGCTCAAATCACTGAAAAAAAAATTTCACATATTGACAGACCAGTACGTGTACTGCATAAAATGTTGGTTTGTGATTACATTTTAAATGTTCATGAAAATAAAGGGGAGGAGATCTTTTAAAATTTTTTTCTGAACAATACAGGTGCCATGGTTGCTTAGATGGGCTTTGTGGTCCACAGACATATTTTCCTTTCTTAAAGTGAATCTTTTTTTTACAGACCGTGACAGAAGTTTTCACTCAGATTATCCTCGCCATTGAGAGAGCAGAGGGGAATAACCCTGACCAAAATAAGTCCTGTGTATTATCTTGATGTTAATGACGTCGCTGACTTCTTTTAATGAATTGTAATCTTATGGAATGAAGGAATTATTTGTATTTTATAATTTTCAATTGTACATATAAATTTGTAGATGTTTTTGTGTATTAAGGTGAGTGCATGGCATCTCAGGTTAAAATATTGCACTGTGAATTATTTTTATTTTCTGATTTTTAACACATTTTTTGTAAATTTTGAGACATTGAAGATCATAGGGAAGAATTGTTCTGTTCACAAGTTAATTGATGTTGCAACACTGTATTGATTTGACTTTTAACACTTTTGCATCATGTATTGAATATACATGTATAAGTGTACATTGTTTATGAATGAAATTGTATTTTTCTGATGATCAATTCTAACGATAGTATGACCAATGGTTTTTCAGTGATGGGATTTGTTAATGAAATTGCCTGAAAATACATATACATGTACTTGTTGAAAATGTAGATCATTGTTACGTAAAATTTTCATATATTATGTCTCATAATAAAACATACAAGTTTTAGAGAAAAATTAATGTGAGTTATGAATTTCCATGCAATAAAATGAAAAATTTTTGGATTGCATCTCTTCATTTTAGGAAGCTCAAAACACTAATGAAAATGTGTTTTATGGAGTTTGTGTACAAAAATGTGTACCTTAAAAATATACTTATTTTTAAGATCAATGTGAAGTAACCATAATTTTGCTTAACTTAGAAAAAATCATAAATATTTTTCTCTCTAGGTCGCATATAAAGTTGAAAATACCACATGTATTACATGTTAAAAAATTTGTAATTAATTTTAGATTCCTATTTTTTCCTGCCAAAGGGTAAACCCCTGACAAACTTCATTCAATATTTTACGGTTTTATGGACTGACAGCAGGGACATTTTTCAGAGGAAATACAAATCTTGATTGCTTATCTCAACAAATCACATTAACCCTGTTCTAGCTGCAGAACTGTTTATACTTTAATAGCCATCTGCTTAAGAAAATTTGGACAGATAAAGTAGAGAGCAAGGTATACAGATCCAAGCGTTGTAAAAACCTTCGATTTACGTCGCCCCTTTTTTGTCGCTCACTTTTAATATATTATTCCTTGTATTTTCAGCTTTTCCCCGACTTTAAGATTGAAATCCAATTAAGAATGTATTTTTCTCCTATTCTTATTATACCTGTTAGCCCTTTAAAGGTCCCAAATAGCCCTGGCTTTGGAATGTCATTAAAAAAATCCTTTCCGACATGCAAGTTGGAGATCGTGCTTAAAAATATCTTTCAAGGATCAAACACTTCACTTAAATAGGAGTAAAATATATGATAAATTATCAGATACAATCACAAAAGTGGGGAAAAGCATAATTTACAAGAAATAACACCCAAAGTGAGTACAAAAAATGGCGGCGTTAAGCTCTTTGTTTTTCGTAAGCAGAGATCTGCAGTTCTGTAGCTATTAGACTTTCCCTGAAAAACAATTTTTCAATTTGTAACATGTGCATCTGAGGCCAAACTCCATACAGTGTCAATTCTCCACTACTTTTCCTTACGATATGGAGTTGTAGCGTAACGTAATACTGAGCTGTCTGGAGCTTGATCTGAGACCTCAACTACTTCCATTGTTTTTAAGTTTTTCAGGGGTCCCATGGAAACGTATTCACTCGGAACTGTAGGCTCTTTACGTTGTGGAGATGTATGGCTTAGGATAAAACTGCTTACAGTATTGATATTTATAATGATTTCAGCTAAAAATTCTTTTATTCCTCTTTTATTCCTTGAATCATAAATATTATATATATTTTTTAATACTAAAAGGAAAAAGGAACTCAAGTTGATAATAAAATGTTCATATTTATTTAAGTTTCATTTTACAGAAATTTTTATTTTCAGAAATAAATAAGGTCTGTTGTTTCTTTTTCCTGGGATCTGGTAGTGTAGGCTTGCACCTTATTTCATAGAATCTGCAAAGATAAAAATACATGCCATGGTAACTGCAAAATGTGTTGAATATTGCTACTAATGACAATATCAAAAGACAATTTTTCATAACATTCACCAAAAAAAAATTATATTAATTTGCTTAATGTCTCTAAGATTAAAAACATCTTTTCAACCAACTTTTCTATATCTACTAATTTTTTTTTTTTGCGACATTAACATAATTATAAGAATATAAAAATTTTGCTTTTGCCATTTCTTTGTTTCGACGTTTTTGTCTTTTATGCAGCTATGATGATTAGTCGCACATAAAAGATAATCAACAGTAATAAAAGATATAAAAAAATATCTTCTTATGTAAAATTTGTATAAAAATAAAAATATTTCTTCTTGTTTTTTGTTTATTTTGTATAATTTTCAAGTTTATTTCGTTAAAGAAAAAAATACAATGAATAGCCTCCAACACATGTTAAAATTATCGATCTGAGGAATAAATCAAATTCTTACCACACTTGGAAACCCCGCAAGATTCCACATAGTGAGCATTCTCCTGAATATAACAGACTGGCTCGTCTATGCCGTAGGGTGCGAAGTAATTCCTGCAGTAGTTATTGCCGGGAAGGAAATCGTAGAACGAAGACCACATCAGGCACTGCTTCCCAGAGACTGTGACACTTACTGTCCCGTGGTAGTTTGAGCCATCTGTCTGGAAGCAGCCCTCGTCTGGAATGATTGACAAAAACATCTTTTTTAGACCAAGTAGGCAGGTAACTCATCAGTCGCCAATCCCCCTCCCCCACATATCCTTTTTTCTTGGGATTGTGATTTAGCTTTATCAGCTCAAAATATTTCATTAGAATTGTAAAAAGATTTCAGTTTTTTAGGTAAGAATTGCGATCTACATGTAAGACATGTATCAGAAAGTCAAAGGAAAGAAGAGGGACATGTCCTGTCTATTGACATTAGGATCACCATTGCACTGTCCATTAAATATGTATAATTATGCAATATTTAGAGTATGTTCGGAACGCATTAACACGAGTTAAAACAAATTAATTAATTTTCTTCATGCAGATTGACAAAGATTAGGTTAACCTGGAATCATGGCGGTACTGTTGGTTGCTGTAGAACCGCTACTTCCGGTATCCGACCCGTCGCCTCCTACACAGAGGTTGTCTGAACACGTTGAACCACTAGGACAGGAACTGCATGGAGGCCCAGACACGTACGGTTTTTGGCCATTGTAATTTCCACTGATTCAGAGAAGTATATATTCATATCAATTTAAAATGATTTACAAAATATAGAGAAAATTTAATCTCCTTTGACTATTAGTAAGTAAATGAGTTTGAAGTCATCGTAAAAATACCATTTAAAATCGCTATATCACTATAAGCAGTAAAATTAAATTCTTTATAAAAAGTTACATGTAGAGATGTAATAGAGATATTGTTTGTATAATTATAGCATAATCACTTGCTTAGCAACATTTGGATTTGTCCCTTACAAAGGAAGTCTGTCGTTCTTAAATTCTAAATTGGGCCTCTGGGTCTGGGTATTTATATTATACTTACCCTTCTCCGTAATTGCAAACCACGATATTCCCACCATTAAAGCTCGAAGATAGGCCAGTAAATGTTTCACATGTGGCAGAAGCACATCCAACAAACTCAGTATGAGCCCAGGCCACCTTAAAAATGATAACTTGTAAGGTTTAACCTCAGGTGAAAGTATTAGGATTTGATACGTATCATCAGTTAAGTAATGAGGAGGCAGATAGAATATTATTTTGTTTCACCTGAGTATAATGCCCACAGACACCGGAACATTCCATTGTATCGTAGTTGTACACTGTCTTTTCGTGGTCCCAAGATTCCACAGAAGAACTGGGATCAACGGATTCTTGACGAAAATAGATTATGAATAATACATGTACATCACAATTAAAGCTCTCTTTTTTCAAGAATCTTCCTCAGTATAGTATGGTTAAAATTTATTGAAAATGCAGAAATATGCATTTTCTCAAGTGTCAAATTAATTGCTCAACTGTCAAATTAATAAATTACACTTATTGAATAAAAAGAAGATCCTTGCATCGTTTCATTTGAAAGTAATTTTATTTAATAAGCTTACGTGATGACGTTGCAAATAGGTTTTCGCCAACATAGCTGAACTTAGACGTTAGAGCTTTTGTCTCCTCGGTTCTTTTAGAGTTGTGAGCCCAGATACACTTTTGGGCATAATTTTGAGCAACCTGGGCTAATTCATTGCTCCATTTCTGAAAATTCGTTACATGTATTTAATATTACTTTGAAGTTCAATGATAAAATTTGAAAACTTATTATTTCCACATAATTTTTGATAACAATGGGCCCACACTATATGTCTTTTAATATTTGTGATCGACTTAATTCTTGTATAATTTTCCCCAACATTTAAATCATGACATCAAACACACTTTTCAACCATATCCCTCCCATGGACTCAACCAAGACAAATTTACCAGTTTCTTCATGTTAGCCGCAGTTGGGTTGACGATTGACCTGGCTGTGTTATGGGCATCTAGATACTCTTGTTGTTCTGACGTTTGTCGTCTTTTACGAAGGACCTTTTTCGCGGCCTTTACTTTGCCCTTGGGATTGGAAATCTGAAAAGAAAGCCTGTCTTAGTCAGAATAAAATCTTTATTACTTTATGTACATGTACGTACTGTATGACCTCAGTTACTTTATTTCATTATTCATTAGTTCTTTTTTTCATTTTTACTCATTTGAATACTGTTTTATACTGATTTTAACGATGCAATTCCATTGCAAGGGCTTTGTATTTGAAATTTTGAATAAACTTTGCTTGAATGCTCGAGAACTAACCAGAACAATTTTAAGGATATTTCTTCTTATAAAAGAAAAAGTGAATTGAGATTGAAGAATAATCCAATATTAAGAAAAAGTCATTACCTCTAGATTTAAGCCTGGCAATATTTCTGCATCTCGAACATCTACTTGCTTTCGGTCCTTGATTTTAATTGCATATGGTTTCTCCTTATGAAAGAAAGTCTTGGAATAAACCTCATTAAACATGAGGACCGTTAAGATAATGGTTAAATGTATGACGAGCTTCATTTTAACCGGAATAGTATCATAAAGAAAATAAAGCAATGCATGTAGCATTCAAGATATGCTTTATATAATTCGCTCCCCAATTAACATTTTGCGATGATGTCGTAATTTATTTGCCAATCGTGTTAAAACAGAAAAAAACATGTTCGTCACTTAAACCTTAGAAAAATATTTGTTATCGATATTTGTAATTATTATTACACAGATACTGTGGAAATTGAATTTTATTCAAAATATCCTTTTAATTGAACAACGCAAATATGAACTTTGAAAATAAGGAGTTTTATTATGCACCTGCTAGGATCGTTTTTTTAAATGTGTTCAGCTGCTTTAAAAACATAACAGAGAAGGTCAGACAGAGGTCATATCTGTTACGATTTGAAACTTGGAATTCCATATTTCATTATAATAAAGATATAATTTTAAAGCAATTTGAAATTGAAATATTTTCAATGACACGTTTCTATTTTAACATTTTAATAGCAGGAGATTGCAAATGTTTCTTTTGAATTTATCAACTTAATTATCATTGCCAGAGTAAAAAAGAATATGCCATGCAGACTTAATTTTTAACCCCACTTGAAAAGCAGGGTCGGGGTATATAGTGATGGGGTGTCCGTCCTTTCGTTCGTTATACCATGGGTAACCTATTTCATATCCGCAATTTATTTTATACCAATGACTGATACTTAATAAGACTTTCACAGAATCTTTGACATAATGTCATTGTGCACATCCTATTTAATTTTTTGATGGGACACATATTTCGGACCCCCATAGCAAAACATGCATGGACACTGTCTTTCTTTCTATAATATTGAGGGGGGGGGGTACCCATTTTTTATCTGCAACTCCTCCTATACCACCGAATAAAATTAAATGATTGTACTTTGTAGATTCTTTGTTTCATATTGCCATTGGCAACTCGTATTTGATCTGACACTTATTTGGGTCTCCCCAAGCAAAACATGTGCATGTATTTATGTTCAAGATGCCAATAAATTTCCCATGCTATATGTAGATACCTTATATTATTCCATTTCCTGTTTTATTGTTCGTTCTTAGGGTTTCTTTTTTATTGAAAATATTGCACAAATAAAATAAAGTACTTTAAAAGAAAGTTCAATTTGCAATTATAACAATGAAAGTACTTGCTACTTTTTCATACTATGTGCAGTTTTCATGAAACCACTTTTTCTTTAACTTTTTATTATTCTTGTTAATTCCTTATATTTTCAAAATGGATGCTTTTGAAAACAAAAAGTTTATAGTACATTAAGATGTTTTGTAATTGTCAAAGGTTTGTAAAACCTAGTAATGTTTCAGAAACTCTGAATATTAATTTTTGTTTTGGACCAAAATATTTAAATAATAGAAAGATTCGTAAGAACTGGAAGGTTTATAAGAATAAATCTACTTGCTATTATTATTTCTTTTGATTTGAACATATTTTATTATGCAAATACATAAATGGATTGGGCAGCAGGCATGCATAGCCTATATAAGCCCTCTCCATAGGTACAAGGTTAATTAATACACATATAGCAACAGATTTATATATGACCAATAAGTTATATATAGCTAACACAAATTTGAATGGATTATAGGGGAAAGAAAAATACATGAGTGAAGAGTGAAAAACTTGCTACTATCAGTTGTGTTCTCCAACCGCACACTGCCCTTCATCTAGAAATGATAGTAGGCTTTCCCCTTTTTTCAATATTTTCCAATAATACAAACTAAAGTAAATAGTGGAATGCTCAGTGTTAAAAAAACACTTGGTTTACAATGTCCCTCAACTATGACACTTTTGTATTCTTAATATACCTTCAATTTGTTCTCAGAAGCACACATTATGAACAACATGTGTACTTTTTGTTGATAAAAGCTTCACATGTATGCTAACACTTAAAGAGTCCACAAATGGTATGCAAACATGCAAGTTTAAAAAAGAAAAAAAAGATAGTTTATTTGCTGTTTAAATATACTTTTTATTCCAATTAAACAGAAATAAGAAAGTAGAATACATGCACGTATATTGCATAAATAAATATTATATAAAAGTCAGAAAAAAGTACAATCACAAGAAATTTAATTATATTCATTTGTCAGTTTTCTTTTCAATTTTCGAGGGGCAGTCCATTTGTTGTCTTCAGATTATAACAGGTAAATTGTTCATTTTTTGCCTGAAATAGAAAGGCAAAACAGATTCAAGATGATATATTATTCATTTTAATTTCAAACAAGAATCTAAAAGATATATAAATCTAAAATAATTTAATCCAACATGAGATTTTTCTGCATCCTAAAGAATGGATATGTGTATGGTTATATTCAGTATGTCTGAAAAAATCGCCTAGAGAACATGATAAATTATAATAAAAGGAGAAAGGAAATCTTACTCTTATTCATGGAAGGGCATGAACATGTAGAATAACATCATTAAAGTAATATATCCATGAATCTAAAATTCTCGAGTGCTTTTTTTTTCATAGATATCATTTATTATCTTTAAATTCAAAAGGATGAACTTATCATTTCATGTTATATTTGATTTTAAGATACGATTCAATAAAAAATTTGAAAAGTTTCATCATGATAAAAAAAAAATCTAACTGCATTTGGGAACTCCACAAGATTCAACGTAGTAAGTTCCAGGTCTCATGTAGCAAACAGGTTCGGTGAACCCGTAGGCCGCGAAGTAATTTCTGCAGTAGTTGTTGTTTGGCAGGGAGGAAAAGACACTAGACCAGACAAGACATGTTTTCCCGCTCACAGTTGTACTGACTGTACCCTGGTAGTTAGATCCATCACCCGCATAACAATCCTCATCTGAAAACCATCAAAGTAATTTTTTTTTCTACTTTCATGTTTTATTTTTATACAAAATTTAGCGAATGAAAGATAACCAAGTCAAAAGACGTTCTGCTTAAGAATGGTTTTTCCATAAAAAGTTTTGAAGGTTAAGAAAAAGGTTTAAACACTATATACTTTCAGTTTGCCCGCTTCCGGTATTTGTTGAAGTGGAACTACTGCTTCCGGAACTAGATGAAGAGTCAGATCCGGATGAAGACCCACTTGACCCTGATGAAGACCCCGACCCGCTATCACCGCTTCCATCAGTACAAAGATTGTTTGAACAAGAGTAACCGCTGGGACAAGAACTGCAGGGAGTCCCAGACGTGTAGGGCTTCTGGCCATTGTAATTGCCTCTACAAGACAAAGACACTTTTAATCAACAACTTTCATGCATAATACATATATAATTCATATACATATTTTAGCTGGAGAGAGAGAGAGAGAGAGAGAGTAACATACCCAGGTCCATAGTTGCAGACAACAATTGTTCCTCCGTTAAAGGAGCTGGATAATCCGGAAAAGGAAGAGCAGGTACTGGTGGCACATCCAACATATTCCGAATTTGCCCAAGCAACCTGTAGATATAAACCAGGACTATAATCAAAACTTGTTACCCCTTTAAAATTTCTTTTTAAAAGTAACAAAAATAAAGATTTAACCCCTAACCCTGAAAACAATATCCGCTGTAATAATGACGAGAAGAGTTATGTGTTTGGAGAAAATTTACTTTAGAATCTTAATCCCCCTGTTTTATATAGATCTATGAGAACTAAACTGAGGTCAACGGGAATGATTCTATTTGTAACATCAAGTAATATTCATTTTGATACCGCATTGGTTTATAATTGTTTTCAATTTAAAATTTAAAATGTTCGTTGCATACCTGAGTGTAATGGCCGCATACTCCAGTGCATGCTTGGTTACTATATGTATAGTCACTCTTCTCAGAGTCCCATGATTCTATGGCTGAACTAGGATTTACACTACCTACATAAAATAAATGGTACATGTACTACATATAGTATTATATCAAGGTAACGAGTATTTATGTAATTATTGAGTAAAATGTATAACGCGTATCCCATGTTTAGGAGGAAAGTTTATACGATTAACACATAAAGTACAACTGTATCGATGCTACAAAAAAAACCAATTTTTCAAAAAGAAAAATCTTGCTTCGATATAATTTATACGATTAAACAGGTACAGATATGTGTATGTTACATAGATGTAAATGTTTAAAAAAAACATGAAGAACCGACCCTAGTATTTTCTGAAAAAGGCGTCTATGCAAAAAAAAATATTAAATTCGAAGCTGAAATAATTGTTGTCAGTGTTGATTGTCGATAAAAGGGTTTGATAATATCTTTTTTGTTAATCCTCAACTTTCATAATGAATTTAATATTCACAGCTACAATGTATGTTTTTCCCTAGGCACAGTGGAATGTGTTTGTATAATTGTACTCACTTCTGGAAGTGACGTAGAGATTCTCGCCGACATAACTGAACTGTGACGTCAGAGCCTTCGTGTCAGAAGTTCTTGCCGAATTATGGCCCCATATGCATTTGTTGGCGTAGTTCTGGGCAACCTGAGCTAACTCATCGCTCCATTTCTTTAAGACAGGGTAATTTTTTTTTATCTGATCTGAGATTTCTCTGATTCTAAGCCCTGCTTCTTATATTGTGATCTCCCTTGCACATGTCACAATATTAAAATCGGGGGTCAGAGTCAGTGGAATCTCGGATTATTTTTTATCATGATGAGATGTAAATAATTCAGTAACATTGCGCTTACGTGTGAGGTTAAAGATCTTACTTTATAGGTTATCAAATGGGGAAATCTCTATTATAATTCACTGATTTTCAATTTTTTAAAAAAACCTAGAAAGTTTTGTCCCTTTTCAAAATCTGAAATAAATTAATAATTATTCTACATATCTAAATATTTACCATCTTTCTCATATTTGACGCTGTAGGGCTGACTATAGATCTAGCATCGTTGTGAGCGTCAAGGAATTCTTGTTCATCTGAGCTGCTCTGTCGCTTCTGTCGAGCACTTCTGGCTATTCTTACTTGTCCTCTGGGATTAGATATCTAAAACGGAATCAGTAAAACCTTAAAAAGACCAAATTTTTGTAGGTTCATAATTCCAAACAGGTAGAAACACTTTTTCTTTTAATCTGTAAGCAAGAATTACTAGTAGTATGTTGCAATCATTTTTTGTCAAAGAATGGACTGAAGTTTTTATAACTGACGCAATATAATTACTTAATATAAATAATGATTATTTCTTGGTGAGATATATATATACATAGGATTTATGGGAATGTCAGGAAGTACACTGCAGGGTACCTTTCTTCATTTCTTAAGGAACGATTGATACAATGTATACAGTGATATAGTTTTGTGGAGGTACTTGTCTTGCACGTGTCAGCGTCATTGACACTTTACTTTTTTAACTTTAAAAATGTGCTCAATATTTTCACAAAAGCATGTTTACTATTTTTTAAAGCTGTTATTCTAAAAAATTAACAGAATTATCCATTTCTCCCAAAAAATACTGATTCTCTGGACAATTTGTTAGGATAATGTAAACGCAAATTAGTTTATCCATATATAAATGAACAAGAAAATGAATTTTGTATAATTTAATAAAGGTTTAAGTTAATGTATTTAGTTCAAATTTTAATTAGCATCTTTAAAATTTACCTCGAGACTGCGCAGATCTTCTGCAAGTTCGTCAAGCTCTCGTTTTTCATCCCATTCAGCAGGAAGCTGGAATTTTCTTGCCAGCAGGATATCTGCCAAAGACAAGCATAATACGAAAACCAGAAGACCCCTCATTCTGATAACAATCCTCAGAAACCAAACGAGTGAATAAATTCTTCAAAAATCTCATGCTTTATATATCAGATGTATATTGTCTTTTCGGTTTGAGGATGAATAAATGACGTCAAATATTAATTTTATTTTATACATAGTCTTACATATTATATATAAACTATTTTCTTTCAGACTGATTAATTTATCATTATATTTCAAAGTATTGGCAAATGTTTTTAAAGGATAAGCATATATTTATGAACTCGTCGGGTCAGGTTGACAGATCAACGATAACGTCTATAATTTTCTCTGATCTCTCATGATGTCAAAACCGTGTTAAATATTTCTAATTAAATATTGTCCTCAGTTTTCTTAAAATAAATTGCGATGTTTAAAAATTTGTTTGGCCGAATAAACAAATATCTCGGATTAAACCAAATACATAGAGACTTCTTGTCAAACTTCACTGACATGTTTAATTTTGATTTGCCTTGTTGTTCAGACTGCTTTGCTTAAATGTTGTGCCGAATTAATTGAAATTTCACATTTAATATATATGTACCGGGCAATAACCTCCTAAGGAAAAGAAATGAATTAATTAAAAATGCAACAAATGAAAATATGATTTATTTCTATGTAAAACTTCCATTGTTAATAATAAAAAAGATTGTTTAACCAGTTCTCTTGTGACAAATCGCTTCAAAATAATAACAACCCAGGGTAATTTCAGTCACCAATTCGGCCCCGTCCAACGGGGCCTATGTTTACAATGTCGTGACGTGTCCGGTTAAGAAATGGATAAAGAAAAAGATCCAAAATGTTCTTGAAGATCAATGTAAACAATTGTGGTATAGTGACTTGTATAATTCACCAAAAAATCTTAATTTTAGATTTTAAAACAACATTTTAGAAATACTTGTTTAATTTACCTTCTAAACTTTCTATGAAATATTGTATTTTTAGAACTGAAAATGCTAAGCGTCCAATTGAGACAGGAAGATGACATAATATTGCAAGAGAAAACAGAATTTGTCACTTGTGTTCATATAAGGAAATAGGAGATACATCTTATTAATTATTCAAATGCACTGACCAATACGTTAAGAATTCTAGATTTTAATTTTTGCCCAGGTTATTATACAAATCCTAATGTATTTTAGTTCGAATATTTAGTTTAAATAGCAGGGATCAACTGATTAAATTGTGTAAATTTATTGGAATTATATATTGAGAGATTTGGCTTCCTTGATTTGTGACAATATCGTTTTTCAATTTTTATTTCTTTGTCGCACGCATGTTTTATTGTAAATTTCATGTTTGTAATATCCTCTCTATACTGTTGTTACAGTTAACGTTAATGATAATAAAATATTGCTTATGGCCTGGTGCATAACTTTCCTTAGAGGCAAATCTCCGATTCCGCACGAAGTATTAATATGTTAATTAGTCATAAACTTACTGGCAATTGCAAATTATGAATGAGTGAAAGACAACGTTACACTAGAGGTAAGAATTTGTTTGTTCTGTCAATATTTTTATCCAAAGAAAGACAAAATGGATTTATCAATGTTCAGTTGATATATATATATATATATATATATATATATATATATATATATATATATATATATATATATATATATATATATATATATATATATATATATATATATATATATATATATATATGAGTTTGTCTTTTTTTTAGAAAAAAAAATATAAGATAGTTCATTCTTAATTTTACCTGTTCTCCTCCATTCATTCTCTGCTAATATGGCAGTTACTACTAGAAAAACCTAAAATTAGGAGGAACCTCTAACAATATAAATAGGTTAGCGAAAATTTACCAGAATACATGCGGTTCTTTAATTCGGTGGAGTTTTTCGAACGACTTAATAAGATAATATCAATAATACTGTAGCAAGATATAATCACATTATCTCGTGTCTTTCCGTCGGAGGTCGGAAAAACAACCTCGAATCAATCAACATAACCGAATGTTATACATCATACAAGATGGAGTTGCTTCCAATTTATAAAAATAATTTAATTTCAGTTCTAACGCGTCATTTGATTGGTTAAACAGTTTTATACATTTCGTATAACATAACTTGCCTACGTCACAATGAGTTACGTCAAAAACGTATCACTCCGCTTGACGTTACTTTTAAAATAATGCTCACTTTGGAGCCTTTTTTGGAGGAAATATTGTCTCATTGTCTACATTGAAATTAAATTATAAGAAATGAAGCTTATTTCAATTTATGTTATCCGATATAACAAAACTTTGGGCAGTTTACGCTTATTCATAAACCGCTTCGCAGTTTATAAAGCGTAAACTGGCCCAAGTTATGTTATATCGGATACGCATTACAGTTAAGGTGCGCAATGGAAATATCGACTAAATTTTGTATTTAGAAATGTAATCGTATTCGGGATGGCGATTATTTTTAGTACATTATTTATATCGGATAATTGCAATTATGATTAATAACTACATATCGAGGACGATTATATCTTATATTTAGACTAGTTACGTGATGCGGCAGTCACGCGATTTTAGCACACAGACTTTAAGTATTGGTGTTACATATAAATATCACTAGTGCAAGGGCATAACCAAGTTAAATTTCCAAGTTAAGTTTATAAATATTTTCAACATGCATTGTAGTTTCTAAAAAGTGCTGCGATACTGTCAAAATTCTGCAATTTCATTGTTAAAATTATACTTGTATGACCGAATGCTATATTTTTTGCTGGTCAGCGGCATGAAATATTGATATAATTGAATTGTTTTAAGATTTCATCAGGATCGCAGCACTTTTCAGATACCTTATTAGTTCTATAGTTGAAATGTAAAAGCTTACTTTGATCCATAGAGTGTATGCCCTTGCACTAGATCGATTTATTAAGACCCCCCACATTACCCTCCGATGTACTTGCATACAAATACTCAGTATACGGCAGTGTCAATTAAATACGTAATGTACAGAAAATATATTAATAAAATAGTGATGAAGACATTAAATTCAAGTTATTGGCCAATTGAATATCTGTAAATAATAATTTATTTAATTAAAGAAAACATATTTTGTTGAGAAAATATTACATGATCTGTCTCTCACTGCATACCAACTACGTTACGTTGTAAGAAATGACGTCATATTGACAAGTGTATTGCGATCAGTGACTTGTTTATAACTTGTTATGTGGAATTTAACTAACGACAAAACAACACGCCGATGATTTCTTACTGGTTAAATTAGCAGATAAACTCATTTTGTGGTAATTTAAAGAAATTTTGTATGACGTATATTGTGTATGATGTCATAGTCAAGTTTTCCCGTACAAATTAGGCTCCGCCTTCTTTTTGTAACCTTAACTGTGCTGCGTAACATAAGTTGAAATAAGCTTCATTCCTTAAAGACGTACAACACACTGGGGGAGATCACTCTTGCGATTTCAATTGAACGTTTGACGTGACGTCAAATTTAACGTCAAAAATAAAGCGTCAAAACGACGAGTAAAACGATCCCGATGTATATCAATCATGAAAGAAAATTGGGATATTGGGCTTGGCTTTGATTGCGCGTACCATACTCAATCAATAGGTATTTTTTAATTAACCTGATTAAAAAGCAAGACATAAAATACCATCCCTTAATGTTTATTTCATTTCATTTCACATACAATAAATTGTATTTTTGATCAAAGCGCAGCATTTTTTTTATTCTGATAATTTTTTTTTACATTGCCGAAATTCTCATTGCGTACAATTGGCTATATAACATTCCGATTAATGGTCTTCATTACAGTTTGTGCATTTACGATATAAATATTGTTTTTTTTTCTTTAATTAAATAAAATAACAATAAATAAACAAAAAAAAATTTTTACAATGTAAAATCGATGTAGACCCTTACTGATCAAAGAGGAACAACTCTGAAAATGTAGGAGATGTTTATTTTCCTCCCTTTATTCACGGTTTTCCACAGAATCAGATACATTTACAGCAAGACCTGATAAATCCGAGAATTGAATGCTATAGACCTCATATACACAATGTAAGTATAGAATTGAAAAGAATTGTTCACTTGTACTGAGATTATCTGCATTGATGAATACCCTATTGCAGCAAATCGTTTGACTTTCTGTCAACAATGTCGGTTCGCATTTCCTCGAATCAAAACAAAACGTAGCCTGTAAGATTTTTTAAAAAATATCAAAGTGCGATTTGATATAAATTGAAATAGATGAAGAGTTTAATGTTTGATATTTTGAAGTTAA